>VZSR01003816.1:12986327-13026312 GCA_013398615.1 Brachypodius melanocephalos
ATCCCCTGCAGCAGCGCCCCTGCAGTGTCCGCCCTGCACGTCCTCCCCTGCATCCCCCCACGTCCCCCCGCAGCATCCTCGCAGCCCGGCCCCTCCGCAGCCCGTTCTGCAGCGCTGGCTCCGAGTGACACCCTGTGGCCTCTCCCGGAGCTGCCGGCGGAGGAGAAAACGGGGGCTGGGAGCGGAGGGAAAGGATGGAATCAGTGATTTTCCGAGTTAATCCTGTACGTTCCTATTTAAGGGGACTGGGACGTGCAGCGTGTGCCGGCGCTGGCGGCGGGAGCAGCGAGCTTGGCTGCTCCTGCTCGGGGATGGGGATGTTTGGCTGTCTGGGAACAGCAAATTCCTTAGAACCTTGGGAATCCTGCCAAGGGGAAGTGATCTGCTTTAAAATGTAAATGCAGATATATGTATCTTTATATACAGATGGATCTTTTTGCCTCGCTGTGTGTATGCAGACACACAGGTAATTTTTAACGCCCTTTTTCGGCTCCTGGTGGACCCAGGTGAGCACCCTGGGGGTGATGGAAGAGAATTTTAATGAGTCAGCAGAAGTCAAGCAGTTTCACAGGGGCCCAAAGCCCCGGGGTCCCTCAGGCAGGACCCAGAGCTGCTGGCAGTGGGTTCTGTGCCCAGGCTCCGGGGGGTCTCCAGCCGCCCTGTAAGATCCATTAGCCGTGTGTTGATCCCATTGTCCCTCCCAACATCCCGGCTCCAAAGGCGGGCGGGGGGTCCCTGTGCCCTCCCCAGGGCCCTGGCAGCGGTGCCGGGGTGCTGAGTGTCCCCTCCTGTGGCACAGCCTGCATGATGAACGTGCACAAGCGCTGCGTGATGAACGTGCCCAGCCTGTGCGGGACGGACCACACGGAGCGCCGCGGCCGCATCTACATCCGGGCTGACATCGACAAGGACGTGCTCACCGTCGTAGGTATGGACCTTAAAAACAGACAAAATCACGGGCAAAGAACCTCGAACTAGTTAAAACTAAAAGTGGTATGTTTATTGTCAATAATATACTTTTAAAATGTATTTTTAAATAATATATTTATTTTTGGGCGGCACGAGAGTCATCTCCTAATTTGTGCCCGCCAATTCCAAGGCTCTTTGCCCTTTATTTATTTCCCAAAGTCTTACATACACAAAATGCTTACACACATGCATAACCCCAGCACCTCCCACTTCTTGCTTTGTATTAAAATGGGGTTAAAAGTCCTTCATGCCTGCACAATGCTTCTCTTGATTTGGGTTAGTGGTCTCAGTTTGGGTCAGTGCTCTTGAAGGACGAAGTCAGGGAAGTCTTCATCACAATGACCTTTCTACCTTCGTGCTCCTGGCAGGCCTCCATGACATTTTGGCACAACCCAATCCCTCCTGCTCCGTGATCAATTAGTATTGAGTCCAGGTGCAGGTTATGGTCCCTTTGGTTTCCATTTGTCATTATGATGAGCCATTTCTATGAACACAACGTAAAACAAGCATGTAACACCAAGCAATGCATAATCCAGCTGTAGCTTAAGCATCTAATAATCATTAATTATCTTATCTTTTGTTTTTCCTAGCCTGCATCCCAATCAATATAAATTGCTTCTAACCCTTGGCTAAAATCTTAACTCTTTAAAATGGTGATTCAGGTACGTTTGTGCCCAGGGCTGCCCGGGGACAGCAGTGCCTGCTGGCAGTGCCCAGCAGCCCCAGCAAGGCAGGACAAGGCTTTGGGGCTCCTCCAGGCACCCTCCTGCCTTCTGGCAAAGCCTGGCTGGGGCTCCAGGACTCCCTGTGTTGATGGCACTTCCAGCCACAGACTTTTCCAAGTGGATTTTTGAACGGTGGAAAATTACAGCATCTGCAGGGAGGGTGTGGTTTGTGGCAGGGAACGGGATTATCCCATCTCCGGAGGCTTTTGCCACCTGGATTTTGAGTTCCCAGAAGAGAATGCCTCCCCCTTGACCTGTAAGCACCTCAGAGAACACTGAGCACCGTTCTGGTGCAGCCCCTTGTCCCTCACACAGCACTCAGCCCCGTTCTGGTGCAGCCCCTTGTCCCCAGCACGGGGACTCCAGCCCGAGCCGTGGCTCTGGGCCGGTGGAGCGGTGCCAGCGGGATGGGGGGCAGGGATTGCTGCCCGTGGGCACAGCAGTGACAGTCCCCGTGGGTTTGTGTGCTGCAGGCTGTGCTGCTGCAGGAGGCTCCTGCCCACACGAGGTGCCCAGGCAGCTCCGGGCACTGCAGCTCCGCAGGGGCGGCCGAGCTGCCGCGGTTATTCCCGCATGAGTCAAAGCCAGGGGTGTGAAGTGCCCCTCGGTGCCCCTGCGCGGGCAGGGACCCTGGGCTGGGATTGTGTTCCCAAAGCCGCACTCAGCTTTCTCAGTGGTTAAACGATACGTCAGTGTCTGAGAATCGCCTTCTGATAGGTCCCTGTCTTTTCCAAAACATTTCCACGGTCCTGACAGGGAGCTGTTTTCACTTTAACTAAGAACCGAGCTGTGTTAACCCGTGACAGACACCCATGGCAGCACCGGCTCCTTCTCCAGCATCCCACCGCCCTCGGCTGGCTCTCCCAGTCTGGTTTGCACATCCTGTCACCGTCAGTGACATCCCCACGGTTTGTTCCTGTGGGATGAGGTTGGATCCCCTAGAGCTCTGATGGGTGCTTCTCCCCCGGGGAGAGCTATCTCAGAAAAAAACATCAAGTTGTTGGAAATGCTGATGAAAAGTTGAAAAAAGTTGTGGAGGACTTTCTAATTTATTCTTTGTTGGATTTGTCCTTAAAGGAGAGCCCCAGTGAACCAGGCAGAACTATGTTTGCACAAGTCCTGCTTCCCAGGCACCTTCCTGAAGGTCGGACTTGGTGACCCTGGGGGTCTTTCCCAAGCCAATGACGCTGTGATTCCCTGCAGCCTCCATCAGCTGCCAGTGGGGTGCAGCTCTCCCCTCCTGCTGGCACCACGGGCTCCCTGTGCCCTGTTCCCCCCTCTCCACAGGCAGCAGAGGAGCTCCCCAGCCCTCTGTGCAGCTGGATTTTCATTCCTTCAGCTGGCTTTGAGAGGCTGTTTTATTTCTGGCCGGTTCTGGAGGTGTTGGTGAAAACGTGTCAGCTGGTGGCTTTTGCAGGAAGGAAGGGAAGCGTGCTGAGCTCTCCGGCTCTGCCATGGAGCTGCTGCAGCAGTGGGAGTGCGAGAGGAGAGCTGGGCACCGGGGAGCCCAGATGGCCCCAGAGCACGGGTGGGCACCCAGCCCTCGGGGGTGGAGGCACCCAAAGCTGTGCTGGCCCTGCTGAGGGAGCACCTGCCTCCGAGCAGATTGCTGGTGGGAAATGCCCTTTCCAGGCTTTCTGCAGGAATTCCAGCGCGGGGCGGGCGGGGGGCGGATTCCTGCCGGGAGGGGATGGGCGGGGGGGATGGAGCAGCCCCCGAGCCTGGCACGGGTGGGAGGCAGGGTGAGCCCACCTTCGGTCCTGCTGCTGGGGAGGGGGGAATCCTCTCGTGTCGCTGTTTTACACCACAACGACACAGACTCCGAACTTCGGAAGGCTGAAAATTGACACCTTTATTTCTGGGATTGGTCTCCCTTTTATACTGTTTTACACAGATCAGTTTGATTGGTGAAACAAAGGCAAACCTCTTCAATCACATTGGTCAAACCAGAGGGACATCAAGGAGAAGTCAGTCCCTCCTTGGAAAAATAATGCACACCATTGTGCAGTTAGAAAACGTTTGTCCTGTTTACAGAAAATTCTCTGGGGAAGGAATTCCAGAAACCAAAACATCTCAGGCAAGAAACCAGGGCTACGCTCTCGCTGTCTCAGCAGCTGGGGGATGCTTGCCCGGGATTTTGGGAGCTTTCCCGTGGCCGGAGCATCCCAGCGGTGCGGCGGGGAGCGGGCAGGGCAGGGCCGGTGCCTGCAGGCGGCAGCACGGGCACGGCCAACTCCGCTTGGATTTTCCTGTCGAGCTGACAAATGGAACAGGGATTTGCCGGGTGCTCTTCAGCTCTGCGCTTTTCTCTTCTCTTCTCTTACTCTGATTTTTATTTTTTTTTTCTTCCCTTCTCATTGTAAAGCCAGTCTTTCCCTCCCGATGGAAAACACGGATTTTCACAGAGTCGTTGAGTCCTGGGATGGTTCGAGTTGGAAGGGACCTTAAAATTCATCTCTGAAGCTCATGGGCAAGGAGACTTTCGACTAGATCAGGGTGCTCCAAGCCCGTCCAACCTGGCCTTGGGCACTGCCAGGGATCCAGGGGCAGCCACAGCTGCTCTGGGCACCCTGTGCCAGGCCCTGCCCACCCTCCCAGGGAGGAATTCTTTCCTGATATTTAGGATGTGTCTCTGAGGCTCTGATGCAGGAGACAGACACACAGTGGGCAGGGCAGTGCTGTGGGACAGCAGCAAATGCACCCTCACACCCTGTCCTGCTCTGGGCTTTGATCAAGTGTCCTATTAGTGGGAAAAGGCAGTGGGATAAAGCAGGAAATCCCAGCAAACGAACGTGGCACCGAGGCACTGCACGGTTCTGCTGCCCTAACAGCAAAGCTTCCAGCGCAGATTGTGCTGAGCCTGTCGCATTAAGGGCCATGAATATCTGAGCCGGGGAAATGGAGGGCCGGGAGGATGGGAGGGCATTAAAGGCACGGCTGCTCCAGGCTGGGGGCTGGCAGAGGGCTCCGTGCATGGCTCTGCCCACCGTGTTCCAGTGGCAGCTGTGTCTGTCCTGTCACAGCGTCCCCCTGCTCGAGCATTCCCCTCGGGGAGCCCTGGGGTGGTGGGAGGAGGTCTGAGGGGTACACAGGGATCAAAGAGCTGCAGGGTTGATGCTGTGGGATTGGGGGGTGTGTGGGCAGTGGGGAATCTCCAGTGTGATCTTTTCCTCTGTGTGTGTGGGGCAGGGGGTGCCCTGAGCTCCTGCCTGGACCAGCTCCCTGCTGTCCCTGGGGAACGTCCTTTGTGTCCCCGCTGGTTCCTGCCCAGCCAAGCCCCCCTGGCAGCCCTGAGCCCCTCGGGGCTCCTGGCATCCCCTGCCGACACCGGAGCTCCCCCATTCACCGGCCTGATGAGGGAAAACAGTGACCAAAACTGAAAGCAATTATGCTGATTAGATAAACGAGCTGGAAGTGCGTTAATTAATAATCACCGGCCCGGGCAGATGCAGCAGTGATGAGTCCTGTGCCTTTCCCATTGTACCAGCATGTGTAAGTATTTGCCTATCAGAGCACTAATTCAATGTTTTAACTCACGAGGGTGTTAGTGTGGGTGCTGCCTGGGATGGGGCTGCTCCTGCCTGGGGCTGTTGGTGCTGCCGGAGGGAGATGAGTGCTGCAGGTCAGCCTGAGAGCCCTCCCCTCCCCAAAACTCCATCTGAGAGCTGTGGAATCGAGGCCAGGAGAGGTGATGGGCTGGGATGAGGGGCTGGAGCTCTGACCTTGTGGGGAGAGGTTTTCACAGATCCATAGAATCCTGGGATGGTTTGTTTTAGAGACCCTCCAGCTCCAAGCCCTTGCCATGGGCAGGGACACTTTCCACGAGACCAGGCTGCTCCAAGCCCGTGAGCCCTTCCAGGCTGTGAGAGCCACAGTTTCCCTGGGCATCCTGTGCCACTGCCTTTTCCTTTGGAGGGCAGTGGGAAGCAGAACTCGCTGCTCTGAGCAGGCTCCGTGGTCCCAGGTGCTCAGAGAGGAGGGAGCAGGATGTGACAGCCCGTGGGATCCTCCTGGAGAGGGGGGCGGGAGCGGGATTTAATTTCCCATCAAAGGGAGCCCCGTGTGGCAGATTCAGGAAATCACTTGCTGGGGTTTGTTTATCCAGCACATCAACCTTGCCTTTCCTTGGCACCCTGGAGCTGGGGAAAGGGCCTTGCCATGCTCTCAGAGCCCAGGGAGCTCCTGGCCATGGTCTCCGTGCTGGGTCTTGCTTTGGGTGTGTGGCAGATGGGAGCTGCTTCCCACCTTTTCCATGGGGGAGGTGGGTGTCTCTTCCCAGCCACAGAGTAATTCAGAGATGTTGTCTGAACCCTTATTGAGAAGCCATTGCAAACTTTGCAGAATAAATCGTTCAGGTATCACTCACCCAGCTCTGCCTGGCCCTGCAAGGCACAGTGAGTGACATCTCCTCCCCATGGCAATGTCCCCACTGCCACAGGAATTGTGTGGAGGGCACTGCCAGCACTGCCTCCCTGAACCCCCCCACCCCAGAGATGTCCAGCATCTCATCCTGACCACAGCCCGAGCCCACAGTGGCATCTCCTTGGCCACACTCAGCACCCAGAGTGATTTAGGGCTTGCTTTAAATGGGATCATAATATCCTTACTCATCACTGTTAATAGTGATGTTACTGCTTCTTAACGATGCACAAAACTGTCAGGATATGAGAGATGTAAAACTATTTTACATCAAATTTAACTGTCAAATAAATGCCATAAATGTTGGCGAGGAGCACATCTCCCCTGCCGTGAGGTATCGCTGCTGCGCCGCTCCAGGTTTTTATTTTTCCTTCACTTAATTGTTGATTTCTGCTTGAAAAGTCAGGAAGTTTCTTAAGGTCAGGCAGAAGCATTTCGAGTTTTTTAAATGAATAGATAAAATTATTCCCATTAATGAAATTTTGAGGTCTGCACGCTGAGATAATAACATGAGGTAATCAAATCTCATGCTTCAGGGCATAAACTGATTAACTGCGAGGGCCAGGAACGACTTCTCCTGTTCCTTAAAGAAGCTCAGGGCGGCCTGAGGAACAACAGAGGGTTGTTCATGAGTCTCCAGAGATGCTGTGCTGGCTGCTGGGACAGTGAAACACGAGCAGGTCCCGTGTGACATCACCCCGTGTCTCCTCCCAGTGAGGGGACACAGGCGTGTGCCAGCCCGGAGCCTCTGCCAGCCCTGGGCTCATTCTGCTGCTCACACGGGGGATCCTCGGGGGTTTCTCTGGCCCTGGGGCAGGAGCAGGGTGAGGTCAGCAGCGAGGGCCATCCCCTCCCCTGCCCTGGTGCTGCCATGGCTGCCTGCTCCTGGGACTGGCCGTGGGCTGTGCCCCCTTCCCTGAGGCTCCCCCAGGTGCTGCAGAGGTGGTGAAAACACATTTTCATGATCATTTTGAAGGTGATAAAAGGCAGGAAGAGGTCGAGGTGTATGGAGAGGTTCAGCAGGGCGCTGGCAGCATCATTCCCCATGGCAGCACCGGGGGTGCACAGGGAGCCCCAGAGTGGGGGCACTGGGTGGGCTTTAGGGACCTTTCCAACCCAAAGCACTCGAGGAGTCGATGGTTCTGTGACAGCATCCGTGGCGAGGTCACCTGTGCCACCGTCAGGGATGAAGTCAGAGGGGCAGGAGGGGCTGTGGCTGCTGCAGCCACCTCCCCTCGGCCCTGGGGACCACCGAGCTGGGGATGGATGGATGGATGGACAGACGGACGGACGGATGGACGGGGCAGCCGGCACGGAGCCGGGGATGGACGGGGCAGCCGGCGTTTCCCGGCAGGCTCACACCTCTCCCTGTCTCACACGCTGCTGTCAGAGCTGTCACGTTTGATAAATGAGCTCGTTTATAAACGCAGAGTTGAATTTTGGCTACCAGTTCGATTCCGTGGAGCTGGAGGACGGCGATAGATGGCAGGTTTTGGGGGCATTAATTTGCTTTTCAAACTCTCCAGTTCCCAAGCTGATCAGAAATTCCTTACTGGAGAGCTGGGAACTGGGCTGTTGGTTTTACTCTTCTGACCCTGAAAGTACCTTCTGACCTCCTGTGGTGCTGCACACGCAGCTGGAGCTCTCTCCTCCTCCTCCTCCTCCTCCTCCTTGTGGGATGAGGGGCTGAAGCCAAGCCCCCCGTGAGCCTCACAGCAGAGCTGCTGCTGGGACCTGCTGGAATTCCGGGCTGTTCCCAACAGGGCAGGACCCTGATTGCCTGATCTGTGTGCAGCCCTGGGGAGGGGGCTCTGCTCTGGCCTTCCCTGCGCACAGCTTTTCCAGGTTATGGCTCAGCTCCATCCTGGCCCATCAGCCTTCCCATCTCTGATATCTCTGCTCAGCCTGGGGGGAAGATAAGATCCTTCCCCTGGCAGACAGACCCTTTTGGACTTAATCTGGGCAAAGAGACTCAGCTCAGCCTGGCTGGATTTAATTTGTCCAAGCTGCAATCCAATTAGAAGCAGCTGAGTCACCTCAGGTTTGCTCTTCCCGCTCTGCTCCTGCTTCCCGGAGGAGATGCTGGCCCCAGAGCCGGGGTGATGCTGCCCAGAGGGCAAGTGGTGGTGCCCATGGGCATCCCCCAGGGGCTCCAGGGGGGAGTTGGGTGCTGGATGTGGCCGCTGCTGTGGTTCCTTTGGGTGCCTGCTCCCACCCCAGCACCCTCACATCGCTGTTCCCACTCCTCGAGCAAAGCTCCATCCCCAGGCCCCCGCCAGTCAGTGCAATTCTGCTTCCCAAGGGGCAAGAGGAAACAAATCAGCTTTAAACTGCTTAAAACCCAGAGCAAACAACAAATCAGCCCGTCAGAAAGTAAAAATAATCTCCTGAGTCGACCCTGCAGCCTCCCCCATCCACGAGAGCTGCGTGTGCTCGGCGTTAATTATGTCGTTCTTCATGTAATGCCCATGTCTGCACAGATCCAGTTTAATTCTGCTTTTAATCACTATTTTCACACTTACTCTTGGCACACAGGGAAGTTGTCAGTTGTTGGGTATTTTTATAGCTGGAATACTGAATTTAATCCTTTTTCTCTTCCCCAGTAAGAGATGCTAAAAACCTAGTTCCTATGGACCCTAATGGCTTGTCAGATCCCTACGTGAAGCTTAAACTAATCCCTGACCCCAAAAACGAAAGCAAACAGAAGACCAAAACTATCAAGTGCTCCCTGAATCCTGAGTGGAATGAGACATTTAAATTGTAAGTACAAGGAAAACGTTTACATTTGTAAAGCGAATTTTCTCGCCACCAAGAATTAATGTGATTTTGTTTGCTCTGATTTAATTATTCAGAGGCATTGGGCTGATTCAGCTGAGAAATGAGTCTTTGTGGTCTGTCAGTGACACAGAGGCACCCAAAGCTCTGCCCTGACCCCGCTCAGAGCAGAGTGTGTCAGGGCAGGAACGCTGTGCTCTCTGTGTGAATCGGGTGTGCCTTGGAAACTAAATATTGGGGACCTCAGCAGGCCTTGGTGCCATCCCTTCCCTTGGCACCGTGTCCTTGTGGGCAGGGAGGACACGGGGGGGTGGGAGCAGGGCAAAGCCAGCCCCTGTCCCTTCCTCTCTTGCAGCCAGCTGAAGGAGGCAGACAAAGACAGGCGGTTGTCAGTGGAGATCTGGGACTGGGATCTGACCAGCAGGAATGATTTCATGGGCTCCCTGTCCTTCGGGATCTCTGAGCTGCAGAAGTCTGGAGTGGATGGATGGTGAGATGTGATGGTTTTGTGAGCACAAAGCAGCCCAGGGTGTTTGTACATGGCACTGTGGCAGCCCCTCAGACCTCACCAGCATCACCTGTTCCAGCTCCATGGAAGGTTCTGCTCCACCTCTGGGGCTGCTGAGGGTCACTGGTGCCATGGGGGGTGTCTGTGGCACCCAGGGGTGCCTGTCTCTGTGCTCGGGGTGGGCAGCACCAGCCTGGCACTGGCACATGCCACGTGCTGTCCTTGAGGGGCAGCTGATGGAAAGGGGTTTGCCCACGCCTGTGCCCGTGGCTGTCACCAGAAACACGAGTTTGTCTGTGGGTTTGGGGTCAGGATTGGTTTGGGACTGACAGCAGGGCTCTGTGTGCCCACCACAGCAGGCAGCAGATGCATTCCCTGGGCTGTGGGGGTCTCCAGGACAGCGAGGCACCCAGAAACATCCCTCCAGCCACTGAGGGGGGTTTGGGGGTTCTCCTGCCCTGGGGAAGGGTCCCCTGGATGCTGTGCTGAGCCCCTGCCTCCCTGCAGCCCCTGAGCTCTGTGTCCCTCCAGGTTCAAGCTGCTCAGCCAGGAGGAGGGCGAGTATTTCAACGTCCCGGTGCCTCCCGAGGGAGAAGAAGGAAACGAGGAACTGAGGCAGAAGTTCGAGGTGAATGGATTTTTCTTGCACTCGAGGGTTTTCCTCTCTGCCTGCCTGCTGTGCCCTCGGCAAGGGGACTTTCCCTGGCAGCTCTGCCCCCGGCAGTGCAGGGAAGGTGGAGCAGGGTCCAACTCCCCAGAGAGGCCCCAGGGAGGAATGTCTATTTACTACTTAATAAGCCATGGAAGCTCTTGCTGAATGATTGATGCAGACATTGCTGAATTAGCAGAAATCTGCCATTTTTCAGCGTAGCTGAAGTCTCCACAGAACCCTGGGAATGAGTGTGGTGCATCTGGAGACTCACATGCAATGAGCCATACAGAAATAAGAGTTGCCCTTCTGGTTCTCAGCATGAACTCTGTAATTGTAGCAGAGACTGGAGAATCAGCTCCCGTTCTCCTTTCTTTTTTATCTTATTTATACACAACCTTCCTGGATACGCAAGGAAAGACTGTTCTAATACAAGGGTTGGCTACAACCAGTGGGTTTTGGCTGTGCAAAGAGCTAAGAATGGCTTTTCTTGTATTCCATGTTGCAGTGGTGTTAGGATGGTCTGGGCAGTCAGATGATGAGTTTGTCCAGAGGAGCCGGAGCACAGCTGTCCCCTCACCTTGCTGTGTGCTCCCCACTCCTCCCGTGGAGGGGATTGCTGTCTCAGGCAGGGAATCCCCTTCCAGCAGGGCTGTGGCTCTGCTGGTGCTGGGAGTGAGGAGTGGGGTGTGCTGGAGCTGGGCACACCGGTGGTGTGTGAAAATCCCAGACCCCCTTCCTTAGATCTGCAGTGCAGGGGCTGTTCCGAGGCTCAGAGGTGCTGCAGGTGACCTTGAGGGGGGAATTGTGCAGCCTGGAGAACCTCGTGAGCACCAATTAGCAGCAGCAGGGGCTGGAGATTCCCGAGAGGTGCTCTCTGGAGGGGCTGCCAGCAGCAGCCAGATTGAACCGCCGGGATCAGGTTAATGGAATTTCATGGTAGGATGAGCTCGGCACAGGCCTCACACTGCCACACACTTCTGGAAATTAAAAGGGAATAAATTGTGAGAGAGTTTTACGGGAGGAGGAGCAGCACATCACAGCCCCTGGCCTGGGGAGGAGGCACCAGGCTGCTGCAGGAGTCTGGGGTTTAAAAATAGGGGGGCTTTAAAATGAGGGTCCTCAGGGAGCAGCTGTGATGCCCGGGGGGCAGGAGGGGGTTGTCTGTCTGTCTGTCTGTCTGTCTGGGGGGCTGTCTGTTCTGGACTGTCCCTCTGTGATTCCCTCCAGTATCAGATAAAATCACAGAATATCTCAAATGGAAGGGACCATAGGGCAGTAATGGATGTGGAGCTGGATAAAAAGTCCCATGTTTTACCCAAATATATTTATATTCGCCCCTCTTTTTATGGTGAAGTAAGAGACAGGAGCCAGTTTTTGCCTCCAAAGAGCTTATTTGGGCCTCTTTCCCATGCTTTGGATGACCTGGCCATGGTGTAGGGTATCGTGGCAGGCTGCTGTGTCCTGCTGGCACGGACAGAGGGGTACCCACGGGCAGAGGTGATTCCCAGTTGCTCTGGCAGAGGTTAACTGGGAAGCAGCTGAGCAGTGCCATGTGCCAGAGCTGGTGACCTCTCCAGTGCCTTTCTTGATGCTGTCCCCACCGCTCCCATGGAAAAGGCTCCCAAAGCTCAGGGTGGTTTTTGAGCTGGGAAAGAGCTGCTGAGGTTGGGTTTTGGGAGCACCCACCGGGTTTATGATGCCCGTTCTGCTGCCCCATCAGCCATGTGTTCTCTTCCTCCCTGCCCCATCCCCACCTTCACAGAGAGCCAAGATTGGAACCGGGTCCAAGGCTGCAGATGAGAAGACAAGAAATGCCATTTCCAAATTGGACAACAACGGCAGCCGGGACCGGATGAAGCTCTCGGATTTCAACTTCCTGATGGTGCTGGGGAAAGGAAGCTTTGGGAAGGTGAGGTTCCCCCTGGGCTCTGTCTGCATGGCTCACGTGGTGACTGGGAGCCCAGCTTGGCTGTCTGATGACACCACCACAAAATCCATCCTTTTGGGAAGCAGGGGATGAGCTGTGTCTTTAAAGCTCTTTTTTTTTTTTGTTTGTTTGGTTGGGGTTTTCTTCTTCTCTACAAATATATGGGAACATTTTAATTAACTTCCCAGACCGGTTGTGAGCGGTAACAGAATTTCATTCTCCTGATAATTATGTGACTTGGAGCCTTCATTTTTCCTGGGGTCTTGCCAACTCTCTTGATTTCCATTCGGGATCCCAGTGCTCTGCAGGAGGTGGGTGCACTGTCTGCTGCTGTGATGGCTGGCCCAGCCCCACCCTCATTAGTGAATTGCCTTAATTGCAGGGAATATTGCTGTGCCTGCAGGCTCATTGCTCGGGCAGGGAGTGGAGATGAGGCGGGTGTGCAGGGATGCTCCCCTGAGCACAGGGCTGCAGCAGGAGCATCCCTTCTTTCCGCAGCCTCCTGCTGCCATTGGAGCTTTGGCAGGTCCAGCTAAGAGCGTTTGCTCCCTCTCCAGAGGTGGAGAGCTCAGAGATCCATGGAAGCATTTGTGCCAGACAGGGAAAGGGGAGGTCCCAACTGTTCCCAGCCCTCAGAGCATCAGCCCTGGGCTCGGCGTGGTTCCCCTTTGCTGTGGGTTGGCATCCCGGGCAGCAGGAAAGCCTCGTGCCCATGCTGCTGTCACACAGAAATGTCCCCTGTCCCCTCCCTCCCAGCACCTCATCCCTTTCAAACGCAGAGCCTGGCATCTGGAGGCTCCGTGTCCCCCGCCGCCTTCTCCTCTTAAATTTGAGAAACATTAGCAAACTCCTCAGTCGGCTCTGGCTTATATAAGGGAATGTGTGACAGAAACTGTTCCCTGGAACAGAATGTTATAAATATGCTAATTAGCGCTAATTAAAACAGCACGTTGGTTCCTCCGGGTGGATGCAGCGTCGCCCTCACGTGTGCCTGCGCTTCCCCAGGCATCCCTGCTGCCCCGGCATCCCGGCACGGGGACACCCAGGTGCCGCGGCTCCGCCTCTGGACGCCAGAGGTGCCAGATGTTCGGGAGGAGCCCGCCAGAGGTGCCTGGAGCAGGGAGAACAGCCCAGCTCCCCTGGTGTGCCCAGCTGCTGGCTGTGCCCATGGCATTGCCATCCTTCCCCAAGGCTGGCACGGTGTCCTTCCCTCCCCTGGGCTGGCACCTGCTCCTGTGCCTGGCTGCCTGCTGCCAGCCTCCCTCCTGCCGGTCCCTGCTGGCTGGGAGAGCTCTTGGACCACAGTCACACTGTTTTAGTCAGCCTCTGTCTGTCTCTTTTAACCCTTTGGCAGCAGCACCTCAGCTTTCCTGCTCAGTATTTTGCTCTCCCCACACTCGGCTGTCCGGGGTCAGGAGTGCAGACACCTTGGCCCCAGTGGAGTTTGACAAACTTGCTTTCTCTGTGTTCAGAATATCTCCAGTTCTCATGCTGGAGCGTTCCCAAACAAATACTCTATATTACAGGAATAAATCAAGTTAAATATCAGCTTTTTCCCTGCACCAATAAAAAGTTAAAAAAGAATGCAATCTGCTTCCCAGCGAGCGTGCTGGCAGATGGAGATCCCCTGAGCCAGGCAGCCTCAGGGGGTGGGAAATGGCTTGGAAAAGAGGGGCTTGGGGCTGTGTGCTCCTGGCTTGGTGTGTTCAGCCAAGGACACAGATGTCCCTGGTGCTCTGGGGTCCCTGGGGCTGTGGCTGGTGGCAGCTCCACGGGGCTGGCATGGGCAGGGGGACGCTCCCAGGGAGGGAGGCAGAGCCTGGCACAGCTCACCCTGGCTTTGCTGTGCTGTATTATATATAGAGGAAAGGGAAATTAGGTGGCTGGCTGATATTTTTGCAGTTAATCAATCTGTGGTGCTCTCGAGCTGTCAGGCTTTTGGGGGTTTGTGCTGTTCTGCTGAGCAGGGCGGAGCCTTTGGCCGCTGCAGTTCTGGGTTCCGGTGTAGTGTTTTTGTTTTGGTTTGGTTTTTCATTTTGTTTTGTGTTTGCTAGAGTTGGGATCAAATGAGTGAGGCAATATTTTTTGTTTGGACCTGGCTGTTCAGATCTTTGGTATTTGAACACCTTATCAGGACACCAGGAGGAATTTCTTCCTGGAGAGGCTGGTCAGGCACTGGCAGGGGCTGCCCGGGGAGGTTTGGAGTGCCCATCCCTGGAGGTGCCCAAGGAGTGTCTGGATGTGACAGGGCTGGGGACGAGGTGGGCACAGGTGGGACTCAATCATCCTGGAGGTCTTTGCCAGCCTAAAGGATTCTGTAACACAGGAGAGGGGGATGCAGCCCAGGTGTGCTCAGGGGTGCAGCACAGGGTGGTTTCCAGCCTGCCCTCCTGGGCACACCCTGCACACCATCCTCTGCTGATTCTCAGCAGCTGCCGAGTCCTTTTGCCTTTCCCGTGGCAGGAGCAGGGCTGGCTCAGCTGTGCTCAGGGCTGTCACTGTGGAGCTGCTTCCTGAACCGTTCACAGCCACGGATGGCCTCGAGCACTTTTTGCACTCGTAGGGGTACCCCAGCCAAGCTCTGCTGTCACTGCAGAGTGGGGTGGGAGCCACGTCCTCAGCAAGGTCCCTGCAGGGCAGAAGCAGATGCCAGGCTCAGAGGCTCCCTGCTTTAGTTAACTTTCCTCTGACAGGGTTGTGGGTGGCAAGGCAGGTCTGTATATAGCTGATATTGTATATAATGCTCTTACACTCAGCTAACAGGTTTAATTTTCCATCAAAATATATTCCTGGAGTGGTTACTACTTCTTTCCCACATATTTGGAGCAGCCAAAGCACTTCTGCTTTTATCACCTAAAAATGTGCTCTGGTTTTAGCACCTGGGCGTGGTGCCTTGTAAAGCTCAGCTTGTGTAAAATGGTGATAAATGGGGGCAATGAACCAAAGCAGCTCCGTTTGGGCAGAGCCACCGGGGAGGGCAGAGGTGCAGACACTGTGAGACAGCTGTGTCTGCTGCCCTGGCACAGGAACAGGGAATGCCTTTGAGGAAGAGACCTCAAAGACCACCCTGCTATGGGCAGGGACACCTTCCACTGTCCCAGGTTACTCCAAGCTCCGTCCAGCCTGACCCTGGGCACTGCCAGGGATCCAGAGGCAGCCACAGCTGGTCCCAGTGCCTTGGTCCCAGCTGCTCCTTGGGCTGCCAGCAAGCAAACCAACCCTGGAACTCCCCTTTGGTTCCTGTTTTCACACTCTCATCGCCTCAGATTGGAGCTCTGGGTGGAAATGAAATGCTGTTCATTTGAAGCAGTCGGCAGAAATCCTCCAGCCACATCAGGAACAGGAGCTCAGGGGTTTGGGAAAGGAATCATGTGAAGTCAACATGGATAGGGTGGAACTGAAATGTGCTTCGATGGGCAGAGGACACGTGAACGGGTCTCAGGGTGACTTCAGAGACACCAAGCATGGCAGAATTACCCCTCTTGTGTGTGGGTGTGTCAGGGACTTTGGGGTGGGATTTATTCACCCGCTGATCCTTGAAGAGCACTGGAACCCAGAGCAGCTCGTTGTGCTGGGATGGAACCCGGGCAGGCACTGCTGATCCGTGTTTCCCGTGGCTCCACACGTGTCCTGTCCCTCGTGCAGGTGATGCTGGCAGAGAGGAAGGGCACAGACGAGCTCTACGCTGTGAAGATCCTCAAGAAGGACGTGGTTATCCAGGATGATGACGTGGAGTGCACCATGGTGGAAAAGCGTGTCCTGGCGCTCTCGGGGAAGCCTCCCTTCCTCACCCAGCTCCACTCCTGCTTCCAGACCATGGTAAGGCCTGGGGCCACAGCTGGTGCCCACCAAGGGGCATGGGGAACTGGGCACCCTGAACACTGGGAGCCTGGCACTTTGGGAAATGGATTGGGGTGGTGTCCAAGGCCAGGCTGGGACAGTGGGAGGGGTCCCTGCCCATGGCAGAGGTGGCTTTAAGGTCCCTTCCAATCCAAACCATTCCAAGATTTTATATTCTCTGTACACCACTGCACTTGCCAGAGCAATTGTGTGTTCTGTGCCTTGGCAGCCTCACACCTTCTCCAGTTCACTGGCAAAAGGGCTCCAGGGCCAAGATGTGGCTGTGTGACATGGAGGTGTGATGTGCAATAGCTGCAGCCTGAGATGTGCTCCCCAGGGAGCTGCTGCTGACATTAGAGGTGATTTCCAGCCCCTCAGCTGCCCCCAGCCCACCGTGTCCTTTATGGTTCAATAGCAAAGTGCTGCACTTGTTCCCAGGACTGATTCCTGTGATCAAAGCCCTGAGCAAAGGGAGAAACCCAATCCAAACTGCAGGAAATCCACTTTTCCATGGGTGTGTGATCGGGTTTGTGTGAGGCAGGAGTGGAGAGGGGGACAGGGCACCTTTAATGCAATCCCTGCCCAGCCCTGGAGCAGCCTGTGAATGAGAATGTCCAGGTACAGTCAGTGGGAGCCGGCAGAGGGAATCAGCAGAGTCCTTTAGAACGATGACAATGCTTTCCAGGAGGATTACATTTTAATATTACCCCAGAAATTTCATTTACCAAACACATTGAGTGTATTTAAAGCCTGCGGCCCCGGCTTTGCAGCACAGCAATCAGGATGTGGCAGGAGCAGCTATTTCACACAGCATCTCCCTGGCATCTGAAGTGAGTCAGCTCGGGATTATTCCTGGCAGACCTATAGTAGCTTAATAGTAATCGTATTTGTAATGTAATCAAAATGTATAGCAGGGTGTATTATCAAAGGCTGGCACAAAGCACTTTGATTTCTGGGAGCACAGTCCAGAGCACAATTCTCTGCCGGGGCTGTTGGCTCAGCGGCTTCTTCGGGAGACAGAAAAGCCCTAAATCTGCATTTTACAGAAAAGGGGAAGATGAGCAAGGAGGGAGCTCCTGCCTGGGGCTGGAGGGTGTGAGCTGCCTGTGCTGGGGGATCTGGGGCGCTCTGAAAGGTCCCAGATCAGAGGGTGGGCTCGGGGTTGGGGGTGAGCTGGGGGTCTCTGGGTGTCCCCAGGTGAGCTGTGCCTTTGGTCTGTCACATCTGGGGCACAGCAGCCACAGCCACACTGAGATGATAAATCACAGAATCCTGGAGTGGTTTGGGTTGGAAGAGACCTCGAAAATCATCCACAGGCAGGGACACCTTCCACTGTCCCAGGGTACTCCAAGCCCTGTCCAACCTGGCCTGGGACACTGCCAGGGATCCAGGGGCAGCCACAGCTTCTCTGGGCACCCTGTGCCAGGGCCTGCCCACCCTCCCAGGGGAGGATTTCCCCCCAGTATCCAGTAAGGTGTGGATGGGGAGCGTGGCTGTTTGTCCTGGCTCTGCCTCTTGTTCCCAGCGTGCAGGCAGGCAGGGGATGGAGCAGTTAATTAGAAGGGCACTGAAAGGAGCCCTGGGAGCCTCATCTTGGCTGCCCAGGGACGGGGGAGTGTCACCAGCTCCCTGCCAGGCTCTGCAGTGGATTTACATCTCCGTGCTGCGCTGCTGCTCAGCGGGTTTGGACGCTCCAGACTCGGCCAGACGCCGTCCTCTGTGGCACGGGCAGGAGCCAGGACAGCGCTCCGTGCCCATCCCTGCCTGCCTGCAGCCCGTGGGCAGCGCAGCCATCTGCCTGCTTTAGTCACGGCACTGCCTCCCCTGGAGCACCACCAGCATTCCCTTCCTCTCCCACCCAGAGCAGGAACGCTCAGCTCCTGCTTTTAGCGCTCAGCTGGCTGTTTCAAGAGCCCGTCTTTTTAATATTCTTCCTCCTTGAAGCAGCCCGATATATTTAGGAGGCAGCTGCAGCCCAGCCCGGCGCTGCTCCGCTCTGTCACGGGCTGGCTGCCCTGGCGGTGGCTGCTCAAGGTGACATTGCCACACGCGGGGCTGGCCGGGCCCTCCGGGGCTGTCCTTCACACGGGGGGAGCTCCCGAATCCCCAGGCAGCAGAAAAGCCGAATTCCCCGCTCCATCCCATCAGTGCCACGTGTTCTGCACAGCCCCACTGCCCCTGCGCTGCTGCTGTGACCCCCTGGGGCTGCCCCACAGCCGGAGGGCTGTGCTGGGGCTGCAGAGGCTGAGCCCAGTTCCTCTGGATGGCACTGCCAGGCTGGGAAATGCCCCCTGGGTGCTGATCCCAGTTCCCCCAGTTCCCCCAGTTCCCCCTGGCAGTGGCAGTGCTCCAGCTGCATCTCTTGTGGGCTCCCTGTCCTTCCTGTGTGAAAAGCAGGGCAAGGCTTATTTCAGGAGGAAATGAGCAATGGGAAATGTTTTATTATGTAATGCTGCCAACCTGCAGCTCTTGCAGGGCTCCAGCCTCTGTGTCCTTCCTCCCTTCTCTGGGTGGGATGGGGCAGCCCAGGGTTGTCACTGGAGGCCCATGTCACTGTGAGCTCTTGTCCCCAGCCCCTTTCCAGCTCTCTTGGAGCCCCTTCAGGCCCTGCCAGGGGCTCTGAGCTGTCCCTGGAGCCTTCTCCTGTGCAGGTGAACATTCCCAGCTCTCCCAGGCTGGCTCCAGAGCAGAGGGGCTCCAGCCCTGGAGCAGCTCCATGGCCTCCTCTGGACTCCTTTAACCCCACGTGAACATGCCCAGAGTGACCCCTCAGCCCAGGCTGGAAGGAGTGAGGAGAGGGGTGCAGCTCCCTCCTGCCTCCCCAGCCTGACCAGGGGTCCCTGCAGTCCTGTGCACCCCCAGACTGCCATCCCGGGGGGGGCTGGAGTGGCACAGGTCCCTCCTGGTGCTTGGCTGATCCTGCTGGTCACAGATGGAGTTTGGTCCCATGGGAACTGCTCATGTCTCCTGTGCAGCCCTGACTGAAGCCATGGAGTGCCTGGGGAAAAGCCAGCAAGGACCTGCACAGCAGCACTCTGCAAATGGCTTCTGTCAAAAAAGAGCAGATGTATTCCTGGGAATGAAAAACCTCTCCTTTAGGGATGCCTCCACTTGCCTTCCCCAGTGGATCCATCTGCAGAGGGGCAGAGCTGCACCCCTGAGCATTCCCAAGGGATTAATCCTTGTGGGCTCTCTATGGACAGGAGCCCCTGCAGCCCACGGGGAGGACAGGGATGGTGACTGCATTTCCCTGGAATTACAGACTGCAGCTGCCACTCACCTGGGGTCCTGTTCCTGACCCCTGCAGATTCCCTGCTCTGATAATCCTGGTGCTAATTGCCTGCTTCTTTTCCCTCAGGATCGCTTGTATTTTGTGATGGAATATGTGAATGGTGGGGACTTGATGTACCAGATCCAGCAGGTTGGGAGGTTCAAGGAGCCCCACGCTGTGTAAGTGCAGTGGTTTGGCACCTTTGGGGTAGGTATGGGCTGTACCTGTGTCACAGGGCTGGAAACAGAGTCCAGGCCACAGACCCGGCAGTACAAGTCCTGGGCAGAAATCAGGAATGGGAAGATGCAGAACTCTTTGCCTGATGCTGGTACCTCCACCTCACCCTTGGGGAATATTGTACTTTTAAGTAATTGAGCTAAATAGATAAATTTGGGCAAATAAAGGCACAAGGCAGGGAGGTTTGGAGGCTTCCTGGGAGACACCAGGCCTCTGCTCTGCCTGCTCCTTTCCCAGGGGATGAGAGGGATGTTGGGTTTTGGCTCCTCTGCTGGCACGGCCAACCCAAATGTTGACTGGAGTCTTTTGCCTCCTGTTCCTTGAGAGCTGGACAGAGCAGGGTGTGTTCCTGAAAGCCTTCAGATGTTCACATAAACCCCACAAACACTGAGCAGAGCCTGGTGGGCTGAGCCCCTCTGGCAGGGTCCTCTGAGAGCAGGGATATTCCCAAAAGGCAGCGGTGGCAGTCCCTGCTGGCCCCGGGGGCAGGGATGGCTTTCACACTGCCAGCGGGCGCTGAGGAGCAGCCCTGCATCCAGCTCTTGCTTCATTTGTGTAACCAGAAGTGACAGCCCCCAGCAGCCCGGTGGCATCAGTGCCCCGTGTGAGCTCAGGCTGCCTGGGATCCTCCTGCTGTGATCCTTCTCTGGAATTTCTCTGCCCTGCCTGCCTCGTCCTTCGCTCAGCCCCGCCTGAAGCATTTCCTTCACCGCCATCCGATCGGGAAGGTTTTCATTTATCTCCTTCAATTATCGGTCTCCCTTTTAAACCTCCTCTTGCAGATTCTACGCAGCAGAAATAGCCATCGGGCTCTTCTTCCTGCAGAGCAAAGGCATCATTTATCGGTAGGTGAGCGGGCTCCTCCTCCCTCCCTTCCCCTGAGCTCCAGGCTGCTCTGGGGCTCGCCCTGCCCGTGCCATGGATGGGGCTGGCAGCTGCCCACGGGTGGAATGGCAGGATCCTTAGGGTTGGACCTGTGGGGTCACTGAGTCCAACCATCAATCCCTGATGTGCCTGAAAGGGAGCTGGGAGCCGCGGGGCGCCCCTGGTTTGGGGGAGTTCCTGCTTTCCCCCGGTTCATGGGAAGGCAGCTGTGGTTCTCTCGTGCCCCTGTTCCATGTGCTCCTCTCCACACAGCACAAATGCTCCCTGGCAGCCTGGACCGGCTCCAAGGCCCGAATTTGGCTGCAGGGCGCTGCTGTCTTACCATTGCCACTGGAGTCAGCGCTTGCCAGTGGCTCGTTCTGAGCTCTGCAGGGCCACTCTGTCACCTCTGCTTCAGCCACTGAGGCTTCTTTGCCCCTCCCGATCTGATCCCAGCACCCAGAGGTAGCTGGGTCACTGCCGGCTGTGGGACCAGGCTCACAGGCTGCTGGTTTAGCTCTGGAACCAGCGTTCACTGCTCTTCCCTGCTTGGGAGGATTCCCAGAGCCCAGGGTGGAGCAGAGCATCCTAATGAGTGTCAGATACCATTAAGTGCTCTGTAAAGGGAGATGCCGACAGTGCTGCTGGAGTCGGGAGATGCTAAAGATGAAAGAAGTGGAGCAAACTTGACGTGAGGGCTGGTTTTTGCCATCAGCTGCTGCAGAGAGATTCTAGGTCTGTTAGTCCCCAGTGGCTCTGCTTCCTTCCTTCCTCCAAATCCGAATCCCAGCTCGTGTCCGTCTGCCTTTGGACTGTCAGGGTTCTGAGCACTGACATGATAATTAGAAAATACAGCCTTAAACCCAGCAAGGATGTATGAACTGCACCAAAATACCCTGTGTTTGCTACAAGAGTGTTCTTGAGGCTGGAGCATCCACCCCTGGAGTGGTGGCTCAAGGCTGGGATTCAGATCCAGGGATCAGCACTTGGATCCACCCTTGCAGCTTAGAGCTCCTGGGGGCTGGGTACCACAAACAGATCTTCTGGGGCTGAGGGTCAGAGGGAAACACAGCTGGTTTGTATTTTGGGGAAGCAGAGCACAGGTGAGGCAGGGCTTGTGCTGAGTAGGTGCTTCTCCATTGCGAGAGCTCTAAGTGCACTTTGATTTTCACGGGAGCAAAAGGAAAAAAATCAATCAAACCCATCTCCTGCCAGATGAGTGTTTGCCATCGCACACTTCAAAGCGCCGTGCCCAGCACGGCATTCCCGAGGCTTAAAAGTAAAATCAACGCTCCATCCTGACAGATCTCTGACTTGTTTTAACTCATTTCCCCAAGCATTATCCCACCAAGGGTCCGGGTGTGAGACGGGTGCTCCGCGTTGTGTCACGGCTTTGCTCTCGCCCTGCAGAGACCTGAAGCTGGACAACGTGATGCTGGACAGCGAGGGGCACATCAAGATCGCCGACTTTGGCATGTGCAAGGAGAACATCTGGGACGGGGTGACCACCAAGACCTTCTGTGGCACTCCGGATTACATCGCGCCCGAGGTACGGACGGGAGCAGCGGCCGAGGATCCGTGTGCAGCTCCCTGCTGCTGCCTCCCCTGGGGTCACCTTGCTTTGGGCAGCTTTCCAGCTGGAACAGGGATGTTCAGGAGTTCACCATCAGCCTGCAAAGTTCGTGCCCTGGGCACTGCCCATCCCACATCCCCCTAAGGGTGCTGGATCTGCCTCGCTGTTGTGCTGTGTCCTGCTTCCACCTCAAAGAGCAGCACATCCTCATGCTGCTCTCCCTGCAGTGTGTTTTCCCCCTCTGGGGGTTTTTCCCATGTCCATCCTGCTGGCAGCTCTGTTCTTGGCACGCTCAGACCCACTGCAGGTTGCTCCTCACTTGTTCCCTTGCTCCTGGAAATGGCAAACCAAGGAGCTCAGCTCTGCCCCTCACTGTGTGTGACAGAAGCTTCCAGCACAACACGAGCAGTGAGAAACAGGGAATTATTAGTGGATAATATTTTCATGTGGAGAGATAATCCTTACATCTCTCCAGCTCACTGTTTGCAGTGAGGGGCCGTGGGTCTGATGGGGAGAGGCTCCCCATCCATGGATCTGGATTCCCACAAAATAACTTTGCATGTTTATTACTGGTGTGATAGAGTCACACATGACACTTCCATGAAGTGCTGTATGGGCACAGTTTAATGACAGACTTGTGAAATTCAGAGGAGTAATTATTTTCAAATGTCTGTTCCCTTCGCTTAAAAATATCCCTCTAAACTCTTGTCACTCTGCTGAATTTGCAATGATGAAGTTAATATTTATTCATTTAGATGTTTTAGAGAAACAGATTCTCTTTGCTAGGACATCAATGCACTTGTGTGCTACAGCACATTGTGTTTGCTGCACCCAGGGAGGTTTCCCGTGAATCCAACGTTCCATCCCTCATCCCACCAGGATTAATAGTGGTGGTGTTGGTGCAGAGCTTGTCACTGGGGGTGATTAATGCTCCTTCAAAGCAGGACAAATGACCAGTTCTCCTTGTGTTTGCCCAAGTGTTTTCACTTTAACTCTTTATTTCCTTCTCCTTGCTGTAATTTGTCTTTTTCCAAAAGAAAAAGAGCAAATGGGATGTTTAGGATGCAAATCACTTTGGCACCCAGGAAAGGCATTAAAGCCTGCTGCCCGTGGGTCCCAGAGGGGGGATCCCACTGCATTTGGGACAGCAGTAAGGTTGTGCTCTATGCTCCAGCCTGGGCCCTTCTGCTGCTCTGTGCCTCCTCCTCCAGGGAGTTGCAACGTGCTCAGGCCAGTGTGGCTTCAGGGTGGAACTGTCCTGCGATTTGCTTGACCCATTTCTGGGCCTTTTTCTGTTCCAAGCAGAGCTGTGTGTGCCCAGGTGACAGGGACAGCCTGTGAACCACAGCCCTGTGTGTGATTCCCTCTGAACAAAGCTGCTGTCACCTGCTGGGCTGTGTCACCTGCTGGGCTGTGTCACCTGCTGGGCTGTGACCTTCCCAAACCGGCACTGGGGATCTGCACAGGACAGGGCATTCCTTTTAAGTGCTCTTTCCTTTTAAAAGCCCTGATGGTGTGAACTGTTCACACCCGAATTTCCCGGGGCGCTGGTGAAGAGCAAGAGGAGGGACTGGGAGCGTGCTCAGGGAGGGATCCCAGTGCTGAAATGTGTCCCAGGGAGGGATCCCAGTGCTGAAATGTGTCCCAGGGAGGGATCCCAGTGCTGAAATGTGTCCCAGGGAGGGATCCCAGTGCTGAAATGTGTCCCAGGGAGGGATCCCAGTGCTGAAATGTGTCCCAGGGAGGGATCCCAGTGCTGAAATGTGTCCCAGGGAGGGATCCCAGTGCTGAAATGTGTCCCAGGGAATCACCCCGTCCCTGTGCCCTGCTGCAGCTCCCCATGGCTGTGCCCTGTGCTGCCAGGTGAGGGCTGGGGGTGCAGTGCTGCTGTTGCTGTTCTTTGCAGATCATTGCTTACCAGCCCTACGGGAAATCTGTGGATTGGTGGGCGTTTGGAGTCCTGCTCTATGAGATGTTGGCTGGCCAGGTAATTGAGTTTTCATTGATTCCTCTGGGCTGGCTCACGCTCCATTGTGAGCACAGCGGGATTTGCCACGCTTGGCACGTGGATGGGGCATCTCCTTGAGCTGGGGGTGGCACTGGGGGCACAGCCCCGGGGACTCATGTCACAAAACTCATGTGGGCACACTCGGGGCTGGCTCCATGGCCAAGGACCACAGCAGCACACGGGAGCTTTGAGCTCCAGAAACACCCCTGGAGCTGTGTCTGCTTTGCCCTAGGCTCCCTTTGAGGGAGAAGACGAGGATGAGCTCTTCCAGTCCATCATGGAGCACAACGTGGCCTACCCCAAGTCCATGTCCAAGGAGGCAGTGGCGATCTGCAAAGGGGTAAGGGCTGGGCTGGGGGAGTGTGGGGAGGGAGAGGCTGCACTCCTGGGGCTCCCAGCTCACCCCACTGCCCCCCAGCATCCCCAGGTTCTGACACTGTTGGGGTCTGGTGCCTCTGTCCTCCAGCCCTAAAACCACAACTTGTGGTGCTGGGTGTGGATGTACTAAACCAGGTGGAAATAACACCTGCATGCTCTCTGTGCCCTGACACTGAGCAGAAACACAGCTGGGACTGGGGCTGGCCTGTGGGCAGGGGAGAGTCAGGAGGGGTGGGAAGGGAGGGCTCCTGCCCAGACACCCTGTGCCCCACCAGGTGAGGACAGGGCAGCTCTGGGGACCTTTACCTGAAATGACAAATGATGCTCAGGGAAAATGGATGTGATTCCCAGATAGTTTTCCCAAGATCAGATACAAAACCTTTATCCTTCCACTCAACTGTGCCCTTCAGGACAACCTAAATGGTCTCTCCATGAGGTCAGGGCAGCATTTTCATTGTCCTGTCTCTTAATTTGCAGTGAAGTTCTGCCTTGCCCAGCATCCCAAGCTGGGCTCTCCACAGGCTGGGCCTAGGCCTGACTTAATTGCAGCCTGAGTTAATTTGGGATGTGATGGATAAAGGCTGGCGAGGTCCTGGTGTTGTTCTGTGTGCTTGGGGCTGAGCCTCATCTCACCCCCCAGTGCCACACACTGCTATAAATAAGTGTTTGTGTAGGAATTTAAGAAATGTTTGCTTATAATAGTTAATATTGAAAATATCTGAACGTTCTCTGTCTCAAAATAGTGTTTCTATCTCCAAATGACACATCCTGCGCTCACCGCTCCCACTGCGGCATTTCAGAGCCTCTTCCTGGCAACGCCAGCACTCCCAGCTGCTGTTAAAGAGGAATGTTCACTTGTCCCGGGGGGAAAAGCTGCTGCAGGTGTCCCCACCTGGAGAGGGGCACAGGGAGGGGGTGCTGCCCTGCCACAGTCAGCAGGAAAATGCAGCCCTTACTCCAGAACCCAGGCGCTGTTTGGAGGGGGATTCCCAGCGGGGCTCTCACCATCTCCCATCCTCCTGATGGGGTGGTTTGGGATGGAAAGGGACAATCCAGGGTGTCCCTGGGCAGGCAGGGGCTGGAGCAGGGCCCAGGCTCAGGGCTTTGTTTGCTGCTGCATCAGGCACAAGGTGGGGGCTGTAAATCAGCGAGCAGGGGCTGCAGCGGCTGCTGGCTCTCCTCACTCTGGAGACAGGAGGCTGCATGGGAGGATGTTGGAGCAGGCACCCAGGGCTGCTTCTCCCTAAATTCCTGGGGTTTTTGTAGCAGAGTGGTGGTTCCCTCTGTGTTACTGTTGTTTCAAAACCTCGTGGCATTTTTTGCCACCACCGAACTGCTACACCAGAAAGTTTAATTAAACCTCTGTGTGGGATTTAAGAAGTTTTTAGTAGGCTGAGAACTAAGTGTTTATGTTTTCCCCTTGAACAGGGTGAAATGGGTCTGGATGAGCTGCATGGAGCTGTTGGTGTTGGGTTTTTTTGGTTGGTATTTTATAAAGGGCTGTGTGCTGCAGTGCCAAGGGAAACTCAATTATTAGCAAAAAGCAAGTTGGAAAAATATTCTTGCTGTTGTTTTTGCTGGCCTCTGGCTCCTCCCTGCCCGGCCCTCCAGCTTGGCTCCAGCCTGGCTCCCTGCTTGAGGAGCTGATGCCAGTCACATCCTGGCCCTGAGCAGAGGCTGGAGAATCCCTGGCCCAGCCTGCAGAGCCTGCCAGGCCCTGCTGTTTGTGGATGGGCTTTCCAGGGAGATGCTGCCTCACAGAAGCTGCTCCCCATCACTCTTCCAGCTGCAGATGCCACCACAGCTGGAGCTCTGGGATGTGGAGCTGTTTGCTCACAGAGCAGTTGGTGGCTCTGCTCTCACCTTGTGTTTGCTGGAGGTTTTTTTGTCTTTTCAGGGTTTTAGGTTTGGGGTTTTGGTTTTTTTTTCCCAGGGTTTTCCTTGCTCTCAGAGCCCCATTGCAGCTGTTAAAGATCAGCTTTCCTGAGCAAGTTTGTTTTGTGCCATGGGGGTGGCAGGGCTGACCTGTGTCCAGGCAGTGGGGGGGAGGTGTCCCAGCTGCCCAGGCAGAGCACTGGCACCTCCTGTCCCTCCCAGGGGCTCTCACAGACCCCCAGCCCTGGGACACAGGGTCAGGCTTGCACAGCCCTGGCAGCAGGATGAACTGCCCTGCTTTTAATAAAGCAGTGCCTTTGTTGCAGGTATCAAGCTCATATTCTCCATCCTTATCAACGCCCTGTGAATCTCTGGAATCTCCATCTCATCTCTGAGCACGGCTCAAAGCCTGCCCCAGGATATTAATGTTGTACAGCTGCCCATAGTTCCTGGGGCGCCTTTCCCTCATTGAGCCAGTGAAGAGGAGAAGTTTAGATGATAAACAGCATTAATGGACTGTTTGTGCTCTTTTTCCTCCAAATTGACTCTCTCATTAGAAATCCACCTCGTGTCTGTGCTGCCACAGCCCCGGAGCTGAGGGAGTTCTGCTTCCAGAGCTGATGAGAGTTTTGGAGGGCAGATTCCATCTTAAAGGAGCAGTAGGTTTCAGAGTTAACTCTGCAGATGCTGAGAAGTTTGTGTCAAGCAAAGGCACTGCTGGGCAGCTCCCCTGCTGCAGCCAGGTGCTGAGGGAGCCCTGCCAGCACCCCAGAGTTGTTCCTTGGCAAACCACTTTCATTCCCAGAGGGAAAGGGGTGTGCTCATCCCAGCAGTGCTCGTGTACCTGCCATCTGCACAGTCTGTCTCATAAGCCATTGTCAACCTTCCCTGTCCCTGAGTCACTCCAGCTTCTTCCTCAGTGTCCTCTCCTTGGAGCCCCAAAGGCATCTGGAGGAGATGGGGCCCTGATGCAGGGTGTCCTGGGATGTCCAGCTCCCTGGGGACTTGTCAGAGGGGACATTCTGGGGAGCAGTGGGCCAGGCTGTGACAGTTTCCCCCGTGCTGTCCCCAGCTGATGACCAAGCACCCCGCCAAGCGGCTGGGCTGCGGCCCCGAGGGGGAGCGGGACATCAAGGAGCACGCCTTCTTCCGCTACATCGACTGGGACAAGCTGGAGCGCAAGGAGATCCAGCCCCCCTTCAAGCCAAAGGCTGTAAGTGTGCTGGTTCCCCCATTGTCCCACTGCTGGGTGTCCCCATTGCTGGTTCCCCCACTGTCCCACTGCTGGGTGTCCCTGTATTGTCCCACTGCTGGGTCCCCAATGTCCCACTGCTGGGTGTCCCCATTGCTGGGTGTCCCCATTGCTGGTTCCCCCATTGTCCCACCGCTGGATTTCCCCACTGTCCCACTGCCAGGGAATCTTTGGTGCCTCCCCAGCCTCGGTGGGTGCTGCTCCTCCTGGAGGTGCCTCCTCTCTGTCTCCTTGGGTGATCCTGTTCCCTGGGATGTGTGCCTCAGCTCTGCTGGGCAGGGGCAGTCCCTGAGCCCTGGTCCCAGCTCTGCCTTGCAGGGTGGAGGCTCCACTCAGCTCCTGGACCCCTTTGTGTTGTCTGTTTTGTCATCCCGGGTCTGTCGGTCTGTTGGGTTTTTCCTCTCTTTTTCTCAAGCTGACCAGGTCTTCCTTTTCTTTAATCCCAACTTTATTTCAACACCCAGCTCGGCTCAGTCTGCCTGGGTGGGCAGTGGAGCAGGATTTCACTGCAGTTTCTCTCTGGGGTGGAAGGAGGCTGGAGCCTGGCTCTGCAGAGGGGGATCCTGGCTGCTCCTCCCCAGCCCTGCCTGGCTCTGCTGAGAGATCTCCCGGGATTTCTCTGTGGCTGGTGGGGCTGGCAGGCTCACAGCAGTGTCCAGTCTCTCTTGGTGCTCCAGTTCCTTAAGGCTGGGATTGTTCTGGTGCTTCCCCTGTGTTCCTGTTGGCTGCAGTGTCCTCTCGGGGCCCTGGTGTTTCAGAGAGCTGAACCCACACTGAATGTGATCTCTGGTATTTGTGATCAGGGTGGGGGCTTCCCTTAATCCATGCAGGATCACAGCTCCGAGTCCAGGAATGCTCCGTGTGTCAACTGCAGCCTCTCTGTCCCTCTGCCCATAACAACCTTCTGCACATCTGCTTTTCCTCTGCTTTACAGGCACCTCGTTCGTTTGAGGGGCCCCCCTTGGTGCTTGGAAAATCTCTGCTTTCAGGGGAAACGTGGAGTGGGAGTTCCTTTGGTGGAGGGTGCCCGGTGCCTTTAGCTCTGCTCTCTCTCTCTGTGCCTCTCTGCTCCACAGCTCCTTTCCTGACTGATCAAACTGGAATAAACCCCCCTGTGGTGGCTGGGCAGGAGCCCCCAGAGCCCCTTGAGCAGGGATGGGGCAGGGATGGAGAGCTGCCCCTCCCCAGGGGCTGCTGGCCCTGCCCTGCCGTGTTTGGGGCTGCTCGTTTGAATTTCAGGCAGGGGTTGTTCGCTCCTTTGCAGGGAGCTCCGTGGGGGCTGCCCTGCACTGCACAGTCCGGGCTGTGGCCACAGCACACCCGGGAATGGGGAGCCACAGGTGCTGGGATGGGCACAGGGGCTGGGTTCTGCCTGCTCGCCCTTCCCTGGGAGGGCACCGGAGCCTGCAGGAACAGCATTGCTGGGAAAGCTGGCACTTGGATATCAAAGTACAGCGGTGTGAAAGTGTTTGGGGCTGCTTGTGCACCCCATGAGTTATTGTCTGGGTTTGGGATTTGTGCCAGGGATGCTGAGGTGTGAGCAGGGATCGATGGGCTCAAGCTGTGGAGGGATCCTGGTCCATAGCTGGATTCACTGAAGGGGCACCATAGGGTTATTCTGCAGAAATCCCTGTCTCCTGAATCCACAGCTTCTGCCATTTCCCATCTCTGTGTCCATTTTCCAATGGAGCTGCTGCTGCTGTGTCCCCTCCAGCCATCTCTGTCTCCCTGAGCAGGTCCCCAGTGTCACTGCCTGCCCTGGGCAGGGGCAGAGCGCTGCTGTTTGGTGCTTTACAGTGAAAAACAACTGAATTCAATCAACAGCACTTTCCCACTGCTCTGCTGCTCTAAAATGTGCAAATTTTGTCCTGTTTTAAATGTCTCCTTTCTCCAAAAATCCCTGTGACACGGGCCCTGGGGAGGGGCACTCTAAGCTGCTGGCTGTCGCTTCACCCAGCAGCTGGCGCCCGGAAAATTCCCTCTTTGATAGGACAGGGAGATTAACAGCAGCTGATTTGGGATTTAGGGAGGATTAAAACAACTCAGGTACCTGCTGATAGCTGATATTTCTCCAGCAGTGCCTCTGTGCTGCAAAAAGCAGATTCTTTGGTGCCAGCTGGAGCAGCAGGGATGGGAATGGGGCTTGGACACTGCACGGAGCGTTTGGGGGGGGACAAGGGGACATGTGGCCAAATGCTTGTGACCTTCAGGTGGCCACACCAGGGCCAAGTGCTGCTGCCCAGGTTGCTGGCCTGGCTCTTACCTTGGCTTGAGTCTGTTTCCTTTTCCTTTTATTTTTTTTTTAATGGTTAGCATCTCTAAAGGTCAGGCTGCAGGAATTGTCTGTATCCAGAGCTTCAAAACAAGGAAAAGGATGCAAATGAGGGCTGGGAGTCAGCCCCCTTCTCTTCCCCAGCCTTCCCCCTCTCCAGCCCATGCTCAGCCCTGGGAGCACCAGCCAAGGGGAGCAGAGCCCCATCCCAATTGTCTTCACCTCATTTCGTTTATCAGAAGGATCAGCAGCTCGTGCTGGATCTGACTCTGGCTCAGCTCCTCACCCTCCCGGTCCCCACAGAGCCACCTCTGCCCCTGCAGCTCCCACAGATCCTCTGGCCACATTTCCGTGGTTCTGCAGCCCCTCTGCGGTTTGGGGTGGGGGCACAGGAGGTGCAGGGGAGGGTTCTCAGTGCCTGCCTCCCCACACCCCTCCCCAAAGCTCCATCATTTCCCACCAGCAGCAGGGGAGGCTCCAGCCTGTGCCTGGCCAGGCTGCTCCGTGCCCAGAGCTGGGAGTGAATTCCCAGGAGCTCCTGTGTTGCTTTGTGCTTGATTAACCTTTATCACAGAGTCAGGAACAAGACAGATCAGGGGCTGCCTTGTCTTTGGTGGTTCTGACGTGGGGCTCTGCTTGGCTGCTCCCTGCTCTGGCTGGTGCATAACAATTCCTTCCCTGGGTCTGCAGTTACCCTGGGAGTGTATTTACACTTCCCTGCTCTCCCTGTCTCTCGTTGAGATAATTATTGTTTTTGGTATCTAATTACTCCTTTACTTTACATAAAGCCTAGTGATTTGAAAAGTCTCATTTTGAAAGCACTGAAATCACACGGCAGAACCCAGGATTATTCACAACACCATGGGGGGGGGTTAAAAAATGGCTTTTAATCTAATAATTTTTAATTGCATAAATTAATTTCCCCCTAACTGCTTGGAGTTAATTAATATTGAAATGCCACTTACAGACCTGGATGTGTAAAGACACCATTCCCTGCACAGGGGGGGTTGTAGCCTTAGTTCAGCCTGTACAAGGTGGGTTCTAATGTTTGCATAAGTAATTTCCTAATTAGATGGGATTTAAGGATTGAGGGGCTGACACTGGGCAGGTGGATGTGCTGAGGTTAAACACCTCTGCTATTCCAGTCAGGATTTGCTCTGGGAGACCCAGGGCCCTGTAAAGACTTTCCCTGGGATTTCCCAGACTATTCAGCCTCAGTTTTCAGTGCATTAGGAAACAGAAACTTGGCTTTTTCCCTAGGAGAGGGATGCTCCTACTCCAGGAACCCTTGCAGTGGGTGCTCCCTTTGACAGCAGCAGGGATAAAGGGATGTGCTGGAGCATCCCAAAGTGGGTGCCAGACAGGAGCGAAAGGAACCATTGTCACCCTGACCAGCCCAGGGACCCTCAGTGTGGCCCCAAGTTCCCAAATTCCCCTAAATGTGATTGCCAGAAGAGCCCTGGTCCTCCCCAGGGTGCAAGGAGCCGATTTCCTGGCCCAGAGCTGCAGGGAAGGTCAGACTTGCCCAGGAGGTGCCTGCAAGGCTGGTGGGATTGTGGCTGTGCCACTGGTTTGGGACAAAACCTGGGAAATTGGGGCTGTCCAGCACCTCCCCTCGGCCCTGGGAACGAGGGTGGGTGGCAGCACAGCCTCGGTTTCTTACGGTCCTTGACTGCATCCCAGGGATCAATGGGAAATGTTTTATTGTGCCTTTTGTCTCTATTGGAAATCAAGCAGGGAGGTGATTGAATCCAAGGCCATCTTTGGAGCTGACAGGTTTATTTCTGCAGCTCAGGAGGAAAAGCCATTCTGTGCTGGCTATAAATATTAGACAGGACACACCGGGATTTATGTAAGATAAATTCCCACCCTCCCCCTTTCTCCAGTCAGGATGGAGTGATGCCTGTACATTAATATCAGACTAAAATGAGGACAATTTTTCACTAGATGGCTTTAGATAAATGTAAAAATTCATATGGCATCTGTGTCCATTAACCAGGAGCTTAAATTTGGGAAGCTGTAAAGAAGGTGCTCATGCAGACAGTGACCATTTACTGCCTGGAGCAGCAGGATCCTCCCTGCTCTCCCTCATCCAGGACTGGGCCAAACCTGCAGCCTGGAACTCTTTCCCCCTCCACCCTCAGGGCTGGGCTGGGATGTGTGTTCTATAAACCCAAAGGCAGTGTTCAACTTTAAATTATTGATTTTGCCCATCCATTTTATCTGCATCCAAACAGCAAGTGCATAAATTCTGCACCACAGGGCAGGAAATGCCATGGACAGATGCAACTTTTCAAATTTGCCATCCACATATTCTTACTTCATTGTGTGATAGCGAGAAATTCTTGCTTGCCAATATTCATATTAAAATATATTTGTGCTTCCTATTCCAATAACTGGCAGCCTCTCATCAGGATTAATTTTCCCCTCGTTTCTGAGGGGGTTGCTGGTTTGATTTTTTTTATTATTTTTCTGTTTTTTCTAAGACAGCACATTTCTGTGTAGCCAGCAGGGAGGCAGTGCTGTCAGACACTGCACGTGGGCTGCCCTGCCTGTCTGTCCTGAAGCCAACAGGGAATGACAGCGGGGCTGGGGGCTCTGGGAGGCTCTGGGGGTGTCCTGGGAGCTGCTGGGCTGGGCAGGTGAGCCCTGCCAGGGGTGGCCCTGCAGCTTTCCCGGGGATCCTGCTGCGGGCTGTGCCATCCCAGTGGCCCTGAGAGCCCAGCCTGGCTCCTCGTGCCCTGCCTGGGGCTCTGTGGGACTGGCAGCTCCCATTTGCAGGGTTTAATTGCTGCTTGGATGGTAATGCCATGGCTTGGGCTGACTTGTCAGACATCTCAAACATCCAGGAGATGCCAGGAGCAGGAGCTTGACCCAGCCAGACTAGAAATGTAAAGATGTGGCTCTACCAACATCAGGGTACCACGGTGCCCACGCTGGAGGGGCTGGAGCTGGAGTTGAATCAGCTCAAACATCGCCCCTTGAGCTTTGTTCAGAGGTTTGAGGAGAGGTCTGGCTTGGTGCTATAAGAAGTACAAGAGCTGCCAAAGGAACAGGACATCAGAGGCTGATGGATATTCGTGTTGTCTTCTCTGAAACCTCTGAGCTAGAGGAAGAAACTGGGAAACATTGACTTCTGCATGTATTTGTCATTAATATTTAATTATATTTAGCCTGACGTTTATTAAAAATGCAAATCTGTTTACTTAACAAATGAAAGTTAAATGCCCAGGAAAAATTGTGGCAGCTCTTGGAGGGTGTGTTCTCCTTGGGGCAGTGGGAGAGAGGCCTGAGGGGCTGGGAGGTGCTGCCCGAGCAGCTCCTCTGAGGAAACAGAGCCTGGAGAGCGCTGGCTGTGTGTGACAGGAGGGACAGTGGCCAGCCCTTGGAGCAGAGTGCCCGTGCCAGTCGTGGGGATGTGACACAGGGGTGACAGGCAGGGATGGAGCCTGGTCTGTAGCTGTGCAGTGTCCTGGCACCCAGCTGATCCCAGCTGCTGCTGTTGTTGTTCCATTAAATCAGGATTTGCAGCCTGGACCCTTGTTTGGATTGCTGAGAAAATGAAATCAGGCGTTTGGCACCACTGGGGACTGTGAGGCCATCATGGTGTGATGGATGGTAGGGAAGGGACAGCCCTGGGAATCAGAGCCATGGAGGCACAGAAGGGGTTTGGGCTGGAAGGGACCTCAGAGCCCATCCAGAGCCACCCCTGCCGTGGGCAGGGACACCTTCCACTGTCCCAGGCTGCTCCAAGCCCTGTCCAGCCTGGCCTTGGACACTGCCAGGGCTGGGTCCTCTCCTCTCCTAGAGCAGGAGGAAACCTCTGCACAGTGCAGAGGAGGGCAGGATGATGGAAACCTGCTCCAGGGAAGGGGGGATGCCCGGGTGAGCCCTGCCCTGGGAGCAGGTACCAGGTGTGTGTGGGCAGGAGCCCCCCCGAGCCATCACAGCCCATCCCATTCCTGCTGCAGCCGCTTCCCGTGGCACAGCCGGGCTCTGCCAGCCCCTGCCTGTGCCCTGCCCTGCCCTCCTGACTACCCACCTGTGTTTGCCCCTTTGCCGGGGGTGGTGCAGCCTCATCCCACTCTTCCTGCCCCACCCACCGTGGCTCTTTTCTCCCTCATAGTGCGGACGCAATGCTGAAAACTTCGACCGGTTTTTCACCCGGCACCCACCCGTGCTAACACCTCCCGACCAGGAAGTCGTCGGGAACATTGACCAGTCAGAATTCGAAGGATTTTCCTTTGTTAACTCTGAGTTTTTTAAGCCTCGAGCCAAGAGCTAAGTCGCTGTGCAGATCTCATCCCCGCGTCTGTCATCCGGTTCCAGCTGCTGCTGTGGTGACACATTCCATTGCAGAACTTGCATCCGTGGGGTTTGTTTAGCTCCTGACTAGAGTGACCATATTTCAAGTGTCTTCCTGTTGTTTGGGGTGTCACTGAAGGGGAGTGATGGGCGAGAAATGCTGCAAATGGGCTTTTGTAACGTTTTGTTTGTAGAAAATGGGAACAGCTCAGTGGGTGACAATGAAAACAGAGACACGGTGACAACGGGGAGAAATCCCTTCATCCCGTGCTTTAATTCCTGCTCTTTCCTTTTCCTAGTGTTTTAATATGATCATGAAATTTTAATGTTTAGCCTTCTTAGCCTTAGTGGCGAGTAAGTGTTTTTAATGAAACCATTCCCCGAAGTCTCTCTCCTCCCAAAAGCTCTGGAGATCCAAGATGCTGGATCTGGCTCCCATTTTGGCTCTGTCCTGCTGTGTCCAGCCCCACCACAGCTCCCCTTCCCTGCACAGATGCTTTGGGCTGGGTTGTTCCCAGCTCTGGGTCCCAGCAGTGGCATAAGTTATTTGGGAAGGCAGAGCTGCCCTTGGCAGAGCTTTCCCCTGATTGTGCAGTTCCAAAGTAGCATTTTTTAAAATCAAAGCAAACATCCAGTGGTAAATGGGAAATTTGGAAGAGCTGCTTTTGAATCCGTGGTCACCCTGGTAAATATCACCAACATCCCTTCTGTAGCAAAGCATTTTCTTCTTTTCAAATGCCAAAGCCATTGATGGAGTTTGTTACCTGTGCTTTAAATGTGTCAAAAACGGTATTGACCCAAACAGGAGATATTTAACTCTGATCAGTATTGTGAATTCTGATAGGAAGAGTGTAAAGAAACTTTTTTCAACAAATATTTCTATCCTTAGAAATTGCAGCTAGATATTTAAATGGCCCGAGTTTTGTTTCTGGCGTCAAAGGAAACATTTCAGGAAGGGTGAATTTCTCTTGAAAGGACACCAATCACGCTGCTTCCTTTTATACCCTTGCAGATGTTCGTGGGCTGTCACTGTATCAATCTGCTTGATTTGTAACGTGCCAATTTATTTTTTTTCTGATACTGATTATAAAATAAAAGGTGAGAAAACACGCCCCAGAAAGCTGCATGTGTTTGGCAATAATGAATTTCTGCAGCTCAGCGAGGTGATTCCTTCCAATAGCCGGGGCTGGAAGCTGCCCCGGCTGCTGGGGGATGCTGGTGGAGCCGCGGCTCGTTCTTCCTCTGCATTTGTCCCAAAAATCCGAGGTGGGATGTACCGGGAGCATCATCCAGGAGGGAGCGATTGCCCGCAGCCTCCTGCAGCAGCCGGGCCGCTCCAGGGCCAGGGAAGGAGTTTGTGCGGATGATCCCGGCAGGAAGGACGGTCCGAGGTGCGGACACGGCGGGGGCTGGCAGAGCGCTGCCGCTCGGGGATCTCCTGCAGCGCCTGGAGCAGAACTGCGGCATCGCCTCGCTCTGCCGGAGACTGCAGAGCCCGGCCAGGCAGCGAGCGTCGGTGACTCATCCATCCATCCATCCATCCATCCATCCGTCCGTCCGTCCGTCCGTCCGTCCATCCTGCCCTCCCAGGAGCGATCGGCGCTTTCAGCTAAAGAGGGATTACAGGCTCCTCTCAACCTCCCTCCTGCCTTTGGCAATCCACGAATGCTCAACTCGGCGGCTCCGGACGCTGCAAGGTTCCTCCGAGAGGTCCCGAGCATCGGCGGGAGCTGATCCCCCCAGGCGTCCTCCCCCACCCCGGCAGCCGCGGGGCTCTGCACGGGGAGGGGCTCCTTGACAGCGCTCAGGGGGGATCCCCTCCCTGTGGGCAGGCTGAAATGCTGCCCGGGGCCGGCTGTACCTGGAGCACTGTGCCACGGGCTGTTTGCCACGCCGTGCCACCACCACGCCGTGCCACCACCACATCGTGCCACCACCAAGCCATGCCACCACCAAGCTGTGCCACCACCACGCCGTGCTGCCACCACCAAGCCACATCACCACTACACCGTGCCACCACCACACCGTGCCACCACCACATCATGCCACCACCCAGCTGTGCCACCACCACACCATCCCGCTGTGCTCCTCGCCGTGCCCCTCGTCACCACCCAGAGTCAATTCACCCATTGCTGGAGGCGCTTTCAGCCCTGAGTGTCCCCTGTGCTCCCCTCTCTCCATGAGATCCACACAGCCCTTCCCTGCCTGTTCATCATCCTGCCAGCTGCCAAATTGCCACCAGACTGGGCAGAATTCCAGGTAAGACACCAGCAGTCTGCACTTTGCCATGCTCAGCTTCCAGCCAAGGCCCCAAGGATTGGGGGGCTGCTGGAGAGGGCAGTGCAGTGGAGTGGGCTGCCCTGAGCCCCCTCCCGGGCACATGGCAGCCCCTCCCAGAGCTTTCTGCTGCCAAAGAGCAGCAGCAGGAGGTTTTTCCCACTCCGGGGCTCCCAGGCTGAACACTCCCAAGGGCTGGGGACCATGGTGCCAACTTGCCCCCATCACATGTGGATGTGTCGTTCCCATTTGCAGCACCCCACAGCGTTCCTGCCTTGGTAGGACAGTGTGTCCTGGCCATTGGTTTGGATGGATGTGGCCTTCAGGAAGGTTGTGGTCAGCTCAGAACCCTCCAGGAGCCTGAGGCCGCTTCTCACAGAGAGACCCAAGCACAGCCACGGCCGCTCTGCCAGGGAGCACCCAGACATTGAGGTGGGCTTGTCCTCACATCCTGACTGCTTCACCCTTTGCCTGCAGAACTCTGCACCTGAAGCTGACCCCTTCAACCTGTCTGCCCTTCCCTGCTCCTGCTCTGTGCTCCCAAATCCACGTTTTCTTCCTTCTGTGTGCTGGAGGGGAGCCCTGGAGGGCCCCTGGCTCTCAGGGACAGCCTGGCAGACACCGGTGCCCTCTGGAGCAACACTGTGTGCTCAAGGCCTGACAGCACAGCCACGTCCTGGCTCTTCTGCCTTCTCTCTCTCGGCTCCTTGAGTTCCATCCAGACCTGGTTTTCTTCCCAACTCTTCTCTTCATCATCCTTGGCTTTTCCTGATCTTCCTCCCCAAGACTAAAGCCGTCCTGCTGGGATGTGTGCTGTGGCGAGTGAAATCTCCGAGCACCCCTGGAGGTCCTGATGCACTGTTGGCTCATCTCCCAGGGCTCAATCCAGCTGTGCTATGGTGCTCCTAGCCTGTCCAGGCTGGCAGGAACATCTGGCTCTGTCCTGGCCGTGCTCCTGCTTGAGGCATGGAGGTGCCCCTGTGTCCCACTGGGCCAAGAAGGGCTGCAGGGAGGACAGAGCCCCTCTCCCACCAAGTCCTCCAGCAGGACAGCAGTGGGAGGTCAGCCATGGGGGTGGGGTGTGGGGCAGGACCTGCAGGACCCCCACAGTTCCTTTCCTCAGTTCAAGCTGGCAGATTAATCCAGGGCTGGAAATCCTGGTGCAGCAGAGCACAGCAAGGACCTGGCGTGGGGAGGCCACACTTCAAAGGCAAAGTCTAGGAAAATGGAAAACAAATACAGGTTTCTGCAGGGCATTAAATTTGGGACAGGGTCTTACCTGTGTCATGGGAGGGGAAGGTCACCTGCAGCATTGGGGTCTCTCCTGTAGAGGGAGAAGGCTTTTGTTGGCTTTAGTAACGAGGCAGAGCAAAACCAATTCCTGGCTGCCAATGTCCCTCCATTGCCATCGCTGTGGGTGAAGGACCTGGGGTGCTTGTCCTGCACCTCAGTGCTCAGTCACCCCTCCAGCCATGGCTCTGTCACCTCCCACAGCAGGACAGCCCCGAGCCAGGCGCTCTGTGATCTGCAGGGTTTAGAAGAGCAGCCCACGCACTCCCAGCCTGGCTCTGCAGTGCTGATAGCAGGTTCCCAGCGCTAATCCTGACACTAACGTCCTTTTTTCCCCCTTTTTTTTGGCTTGGGTGTAGCTGCAAAGTTGTTCTTCTTGAGAAATTGCAAGGAGAAAATGTTGCATATGTGGAATTTTCCTTCTCAGAGGTTTTGAAGTGCTGTGTGTTTTCTCTGTACAACCCTGGAGCAAATCACATCCTCCATCAATGAACCAGTGTTGGTCAACACCACATCACGGCATCATTCAAAAATCAAGCTTAAAGCAGAAAGAGCTCTCGCAGCTGATGATTTCGTGCAAATTTTGACATGGTGGTGACAGTTGCTGCCATTTCGAGGCATGTTGCTTCCTCCAGGCTCCTTCCTCCTGTGCAGTGCCGAGCTCTGGTTGCGGTGAGGGTTCTGCATGCTGAGAACTGCTCCGTGCTCTCTCCCACAGCCGACAGGAGCAGAGGGACGCTCCCTTCCCGACACGCCCGGCTCTCACCTGTCCCTCTGTGTCCTGCTCGTGTGTTCCAGGCCTGTTAAACTGCTCTTGTCCTCTCTCTCCTCTCCTCTCTTCTTGCTGGCGGTGCGGGGCTGCTTCTGTTGTACAGGGCTGCGAGTTCCTGCTCGCATGTGGAGCGCTGGGACAGCGCAGCTCTCCTGGGGACAGTGGGGACAGTGCCGCTGCCCCGGGGACAGCGGGGACAACGCAGCTCTCCTGGGGACAGCGGGGACAGTGCCGCTGCCCCGGGGACAGTGGGGACAGCGCGGCTCCCCCGGGGACAGCGGGGACAGCGCAGCTCTCCTGGGGACAGCGGGGACAGCGCGGCTCTCCTGGGGACAGCGGGGACAGCGCAGCTCTCCTGGGGACAGCAGGGACAGCGCAGCTCTCCTGGGGACAGCAGGGACAGCGTGGCTCCCCCGCCGCGCCCTCGGGTGCTGCCACCGCCCCGGTCGCTGTCACCTCTGGCCCTTTCCCCGCTTTAACTCTGTGCTTTCCGTTTAACAGAAAGACAAACGCGACACTTCCAACTTCGACAAAGAGTTCACCCGGCAGCCGGTGGAGCTCACGCCCACGGACAAACTCTTCATCATGAACTTGGACCAGAACGAGTTTGCTGGATTCTCCTACACCAACCCCGAGTTTGTCATTAACGTGTAGTCCCAGGCCAGGTGGCCCTGTACATACGACACTAGTCTTCCGGGATTAGCAGTGCAGACACACATCCCCTCCCGCCGACCGCTTCTCCTCGGAGCCTCTCCGTGTCCGTGCCACTCGCTAGCTTGGTTTCCCTAGCCGGAGGTGTCCGGGGTGCCAGTTACCGGTCAGTGATACTTCTAGGAACTATAGTTGGTGGTGACTAATAGAGTTTTTAAACAGAAATATACCAAATTGCTACGGTCTCTGTAATTTTTGCAGCGGGACGCTGAGATCCCAGTGACCCAGCCACTCCCAAAGCGTTGCTGTGGAATGCTAAGCATGGTTGATCGCTTAAAGCGTTGTGCTGAAGCTTGCGATGAGTGTGAGCTTGTCTTAGAGGAGCCTTTTGTTCAAGACATGGATATATTTGATCAGTGTGGAAAAATCTGCTTCTAGACCTCTCTTTTCCGATGCGTTGTCCGTAGGGTCAGCCCGGCTCTCCAGGGCATCCCCCACACCCGCCTTCCCCCGCTCTGCCACTCCAAACCACACTCCCATGCCGGTTCTTGTAAATCAGAGCAAACCTTTTTCTAAGTGAAAGGTGGGGGGTTTTTGTAACATCTGGAACAGTTTGCAGTTTTGATACGCTCTGTCAGCACTCGCATAAATCTTTCACAGACACTGTCGAGATGTAACAGCTCTGTAAAGGATATTAATATTCTACCAAAACAAAACACATTTATATTCTTGGTTTACAATTTAACCGACTGAAAACATGCCCAAGACCAAAGGGCTGCACTGAGGGCTATTTATAACGGAAACTTTTCTACTTTCCACCCTCTGCTATTCTCTTCCAGGCTCCAAACCCATGGAATCCACAGACATCTTGATTTCCCTGATTTCCACCAAATTCCTGGGGGTTTTAGTCAGTAATCCAGGACCTTCTGCATCATTTAAAGAAAAATTCTGAATGAGAAGAGACAATTCCAGCAGGTGTTTGTGAGGCAGAGCCGTGGCGTGCGGGAGGGCAGGGGCAGGCAGGAACAGGAACGAGGGAACAAGGACAGGAAAGAGAGGACAGAGGGTGGAGAGGTGAGGGCAGGAGCAGGGAGAGGAGGGCAGGAACAGGAACAGGGAGAGGAGGGCAGGAACAGGGAGAGGAG
>VZSR01003816.1:13026412-13037015 GCA_013398615.1 Brachypodius melanocephalos
AGAGCAGGAACAGGGAGAGGAGAGCAGGAACAGGGAGAGGAGGGCAGGAGCAAGCAGGAGGGGACAGGAGCAGGGAGAGGAGGGCAGGAACAGGGAGAGAAGGGCAGGAGGGGCAGAAGCAGGCAGGCCCTGTCCTCGGTGGCTGGCCAGTGACCCTGGCTGACTGTTGGTTTAGCAGAGGCTGAGGTGAGCATGCCCCCAGGTGAGCATTCCTCAGTCCCTGTCACCCCGCTCCCGTCACAGCCCAGCCTGGCTGCATTGCAGAAGCCTGGGTGAGTTTTCTGAGCCAGCACTGGTTCTGCTGGATGCAGCCATTCCTCCAGGCCCCAGGGAAATGGGTGGGATTTTATCAATCACAAGGAATTCCATAGAGGAAATTCTAGTTTATAGGTCTTTTATAAACACGAAACTCTACCTTTGGAAATTATTTTTCTTTTAACGATTCCTTGAGAACTAAAGGCTGCCAGCAGCTTAAGGCGCTGTCCCAGTGCTGGGGGCGGGATGAGTGTCCCCTCCCTGTCACCCAGCCGCGGGCACTGACCTGTGCCTGCCGAGGTGAGAGCTGAGCCCGTGGCCTCGGGTCCCGCCCTGGGCTGGAGGAACCCAAACCAAAGCCAGAAAAACTGCAAATTGTGCCAGATCCAGGAGGGGTTACGAGGGGCTCTGCAGCAGGAGGGCCCCAGGGCTCAGGGGGCTGGTGGGGGCTCCCCTGAGCCCGGCACATCCCAGGACACCGCCTCATCCTCTGCAGAGCAGCTGATGTCACAGCATGTGTTACCGTGACCTTCAAACCTGTTGCTGCAGAATTAGTATTACTTCAGTGGTGAATGTTCTTAATTTCCATACCTTTGGCTCTGAAGGCGCTCCCAGGTCTGTCCAGGATGCTGCTGGAAGGTCTCCAGGGCTGGGGGGCACCCCGGGGCCGTGGGCACAGTGCAGGAGCTGCTGTGGGGGGAGTCACACCTCTTCTGTTTGGAACTTCTGTGTCTGTGTTGGGGTGACACTTGTGCATGGAGCAGGCGCTGCTGGGTGCTGAGGGGACCTGCAGGGAAGCTGGGATGTGGCACCAGGCAGCTTTGGAGGCACCTTTGGGATTGAGATCCACGCTCCAGGGAGAGCTTGGCAAATGCTGGGTCCCCTCCTCAGGACCCACACCTTGAGTATTCCTGACTCTGTCCATTCTGCTGCTTGCCAAACTCCTGTTCCAAGGTTTATTTCCAGATGACCTGCTTCTTCTGTGGAGGAACGTGCACTGGGATGTGCCTGGCCCTGCACAGACACTCAGATCTCTGTGGACTCCTCCAAGGAAGGGCAGAGGGACAGGGGCTGAGTCACCATTTGCTGTCATTTGATGATTTAATCCTCTCTGTTGGATGGGGAAATCAGAGCTTTGGGAGGGTGCTCAGAGCTGAGAGCCTCAGGAGAGCCCTGGTTCCCAGTCCTCAGGTGCTCCACAGAGGTGTGGAGAAAGCCCAAGAAATCCATACCTGGAGCTGCTGGGAATGCAGGGGAGGGGGCTCAGGTACCCACCTGGATTCAATGGGACTGGCAGTGGGGTGCCCTGTGGCAGAGGGGGACCCAGAGCCCCAGGGAGGGCAGAGGAGGGGCTGTGGAGGCAGGACATGCACAGGATGGCACATCCTGGCTGTCCCAGGCTGGATTACATCCCAGTGCTACAGGTAAGTGTGTTCAGGCTCTCAGCTGCTTTCCCCTGGGGTAGAGTGGATCACACAGTTCCCCCTGGGGTTGTGCTGAGCCCTTGGCTGCTGGTCTGGGGCAGCTCCAGAGCCTGCCCTGCTCCCAGTGTGGCTGCACTCATGCCTGGCTGGGGCTGCTGCTGTGCCTGTGTCCCCTGGCTGGGGCTCTGAGCAGCTTTGTCTTGGTGAATCCATTTAATAAATGAACAGGAGTTTGTGCAGTGGCCAGTCCATGCAGACAGGTGGAAGATGGGTGGGCACAGGGCAGTCACTGTGCTCTGACGGTTGTGAGCCCAGAGCTGTCACCCCAGGGAGGAACCAAGGGGGTCTGAGCACAGGGCACAAGGATCCTGCTGTTCCCAAGGGCTGGGATCGCACCTGGAGGCTGCGACCTGCTCACACTGCCAAGGGCTGTGGCCTCTCTGCTGTGGCAGGAGCAGGTGAGGCTGCTCACCACACGCCTCTGGCTCCATGCATGGAAGTGTCACCCGAGCTGTTTATTTCTGATCACATTCAAAGTGGCAATTAAAACAAGGAGGGAAAAAAAAAAGAAAAAAAAAAGAAAAAAAGAAAAAATGTTTATTGTTGAACAGTTTGTGTTTGTGAATTTGATTTCACCTGCAAGTATTTGATGACTTTTCTACATCCTAGACTACCTGCTCTGTGTTGTCAAACGGTTCTCATGGAGACCTCCTTTTAGATGGGCATATACTCTTGATTCAATTTGCTGCATGTATCAAAAAAATAAAATATTTAATTTTAAAGAACCCCTGAGAGCTTGGCTTCCTTTGCTCACAAGACTCTGGGGACGAGCCAGGGGCTGGGCGTGGGGGGTCCTGGGGGCCCGGGGGTCCCTTGGAGGGGCCCCACCGAGCCCTGACACAGCAGGAAATGCTGGGAACTTTCCGGGGTTTGGTGAAAAGCCTGCAGAGCTGTGCAGCTGGAGATCCTCAGCGAACGGAGCTGCCCCAGGGCGGGTCCCAGGGAGGAGAGAGCAGCTGCGCTGAAAGCGGCGCATGGAGGGTGGGAGGGGAGGGAAGGGCACGTTCTTTGTATCCTCGGTTAATTGGTCACTAACGAGTTACCTGAAGCTGCCGGAGAGGCTCTGCCCACCGCTCCAGAGCCCCAGCTGCGGTCTCTGCACTTGTCTCTCTTGTCCCTGCCCTTCTCCATCGACGAACTCCGCTCTGTTAGGAAGTGCCCGTGTGGAGCCGGGTGAGTGTGTTGGGAGGGGCTCCTCCTCCTGTCTTTGGGAACGTTAGCGAAGCTTTCAGCAAAATACCCTCGTCTGTCCCACCCGCTGTGGCTGATGGTCAGCAGGAACACCTCAGTTCTCCTGGGGGTGGGAAAACTGCCCGGCTCAGCCAGCCCTGGCACTGCCGGCACACCCTGGCATCTCCTGAGGCTGGGAAGTGTCCTCCCCGAGCCCCAGCCGTGCCAGGAAAGCCCCTCCAGCCCAGCCCAGCCCAGGGGTTTGGGGTGCCCAGTTGAGCCCCTCCCCAGGCTCACTGATGTGCCCTTTCCCAGCATGTTGGAAACACTCCTGAGCTTCGCCTCTCCTGGCTTGTGTAAGTGAAACATTTGGTTTTGTGACACTTTCCTTAATTATGGGAGCTAATGACAAAACCATTGTGACAAATGACTCAGCTTTTGATAGTGAAGTTAATTAATTCTGAAGTTCGAGCCTCCATTGGAGTATCTGGAAAAACCCGATTAGGAAGTGTGCTTAGCCAGCGTGACACGGGCAGCAGGAGCAGAGTCCCTGTGACAGCCAGGTAAAACCCTCCCCGGGGCTGGGAAGGATGATCCGCCCCGAGCCAGGGAATTAAAGGCCAGACATCCCGGTGCTTGCCTCCTGAACCATCCCTCCATCCATCAAAGCATCCAGGGGAACGCAGCCTCTTTAATGCTGGGCTGAGTGACCAGGAGCAGCTCTGCATTGGGCGCTGACCTTCAAGAGCGTCTCCCCGAAGCCATCTTTCATCTCTTTCATTTGCATTACAATCCTGTTTGCCTCATTATTCCTTATCCACTTCTTCTTCAAAGGATTTACATCAAATCAATTAAATTGTGGCAGGCTGGAGCAGCGCTGAACCTTTCCTTGTGGCTCAGCGTGGTCCGGCTGGACCTGACTACAGAATGGGTTTAATCTTCTGCTATTTGTTCTTTTATTGCTTCTGGGCTGCCACTGCCCACAGATGCCTTTGTTTCCTGTCCATCCTTCCACCCATCCCGTGCAGACACGCTCCATGTACAGGCTGCTCTCTGTCTGACCTTGGGGAAGGGATTCTCTTGGCTTCCCTCACACAGCCCAGGAGCAGGGAGATGGGGAGCTGCTGGCCACGGAGCAGCTGTGGGAGCCCTGGGGCACTGCCATAATGCTTGCTGTCCTGTGCCATCCCTTTCCATCTCCTCTGCTTGTTTTGTGTGCCCAGGGAATCAAAGGATCATGGAATCATTCAGGTTGGAAACGCTCTCTAAGAGCCTCTTGTTCAACTGTTCCTCCAGCAGTGCCAAGGCCACCACTAACCCATATCCCTACGTGCCACATCTATGCAGCTTTTAAATCCCTCCAGCTGTGGGGACTCTACAGCCTGGCAACCCTTTCAGTGAAGACATTTTTCTTAATATCCAATTTAAACCTCTCCTGATGCAAATCGAGGCTGTTTCCCCTTGTCCTGTCCCTCGTTCCCTGGGAGAAGGGACTGACCCCCACCTGGCTGCAGCCTCCTGTCAGGCAGGGAGTCAAAGTGTCAGTACACAGGGGAAAAGCACTGGGGGAACGTCACAAGTGTGGGTAAATCCCCGGCTCTGGGCACGCAGCTGCTGCAGGAGTGGTGTCCTGGGCCCCGGAAGATGCGTGGTGCTGGCCCACACACGGCCACCCCTGCTCCCCCAGCATCTCTCAGAATAAAGAGGCTTAATCAGAATGGATTGCTGTTCCTCCCCTGCTATTTTTGTTGCTACTCAACTGTCGGAAATCCAGCAGGGAGAGCAGAGCTGGGAGGGAACTGCACCAGCTTGCACCAAGCCCGCCAGCCTGTGCCATGGGCACTGCAGCCAGTGGCACGCGTGGTACCGCTGTCACCCCCGGCAGCACATCCCCCAGGGACACACCAGCCTCACCACTGGAGTCCTGCTGGAGCCAGTGGATTGCAGCCAGCTCTCCCAAAGTGTGTGCAGATATAAATAATCCCCTCGTAGGAGTGGGGAAGGATGAACACATGTGCCGAAGGCTCTGGAGTCCTTATCCCCTCGCAGCCCCCCGGAGCAGGAAAATGAAGTGAGGACCAGGCAGGGCTGGAGCATCTCCCTGCATCACTAATGACCCAAACTCGCCTTGTATCAGCCTCTCTTCCTTCAAGGAAAAACCTAATCCAGCTAGGGATTATTTCTGACTACTTACTTCCTGTCACTTTGCCAATTTAAATGCAGCAGAGCTTTCATCGCTGGATTTGGGAGGACAAAGCCTAACAGATCTCGGGTTAGGACATTTTTGCCTGCAAGGACCACTTTTTTTCTTGCAAGAGTTGTACAGTCTCTGCAGCGTGGGCTGGATTTTGTTATTTGTTTCTACTTTGCCCAGCACAGTAGGGTCCAGGTCTGGGAGCAGGAAGATGATGATGGACAAGGCAAGGAAGAGGAAGAGGGGGTGGAGCTGGGGCTGGAGGAGCCCAGGCTGCCCTGGTCAGCATGCCAGGCTGGGACCCTGCAGTTTGAGTTGCAGAGCAGGATACCAAGGTCACCAAAATTCTCATAGGTCCCCAATCTTAGTGAACCCCTGGGGAGGCCAGAGCTCGGGGCTCGCTCCTGGAGCTGCCACTCCATCCACAGAGCAGTGAGAGGGGTGCAGGGCTCGGCTGGGCAGTCCCCACCTCCAGCCCCACACGGGCCACCACGATGTGACACGGACTTTGCTTCTGTTTGAGCTCGCTTTGTTCAAAGCCTAGGAAACGGTACATGTGCACTCTGCTCACACCTACACACGCTGTGTTAAAATAACACAATTAAGGCTGCAAAATCCCCCACTCGCAAGGCAATTTGCAGCCCCTCAGCTGTGGGTGGGAGATATCTTTGCAGCCTCTGCGCGGGCCGGGCGGGGCGCTGGCGTCAGGCGCTGCCCCACGCGCCGGTGACAGCGGGGGACAGGCAGGGGTGGCGGGGGTGGCAGGAAGGGGGGGCTCAGGCAGATGTCCCACAGAAACTTGGCCTTTCCCTGCGCCGTGCTCGGAGCCGCCTGCGTGGTGCCCACGGGATTGCTCAGCGCCAGGGGATTGGGAAAAGCACGGAGAGCAACTTTTACACGGGGAGAGAGCGGCAGGACAAGAGGGAATGAGTTTAAATTAAAAGAGAAGAGATTTTTGTTGGATATCGGGGAGAAGTTCTTCCCTGGGAGGATGGGCAGGCCCTGGCACAGGGTGCCCAGAGAAGCTGTGGCTGCCCCTGGATCCCTGGAAGTGTCCAGGGCCAGGCTGGACAGGGCTTGGAGCAGCCTGGGACAGTGAAAGTTTCCCATGGTAGGGGTGACATTGGATGATCTTTAAGATTCCTTCCAGCCCAAACCATTCTGGGGTTCTGTGACTCTGTGACCCAGTGCAGCCATGCCCAGGGCTCTTCCCGTGTCCAGTCTGTGACACCTTGGTGTGACCTGAGAACCATCGTGTGCCTCTGCCAGCAGCTCTCCCCAAAACCGAGGAGCGATGACCCCTCCTCAAAAATGCACAGGCAGATCCCCTGTGATGTAGAGTGTGTGTGGGGGTGCTGCTGACCCCAACCCCGGCGTCCCCATCCCCACACTGCTCAGAGGGCTGTGTCCCCTCCCAGCTCAGCGAGCGCTGCCACTCTCCAGATGGAAACGCTGGGAAGCAGGAGCTGGTGCTGTGCGCCCAGAGAGCCTGGGCAGAGCTGCACCGCCTCCAGCCTGAGTTGGGAACCAGGCACAGGGCCCGGGGGGAAGCAGGGAATGAAGCAGGGTGATCCACAGCCAGGAGCCAGCGGGGAGCTGGGGCGGGAGCGCGGCGGGGCAGCAATCAGCGTGCCCTGCTCAGGGAGCAGCACACGCCGTGAGTTCAGGTTGAGCAGCTACTTAATTTTCGCATTCTTAATTTCTCAGTACCTTCATAATTCTCTGTTTGCTTTTTTGGAGTAAATAACTAGTATTTCCATGTGAGTGCATGCAGATGAGGGCCGGGGAAGCACACGCCGTCCTGTAAATCACTCGCTTTCCCGGCTCACCGTGGCCCTTACAGGACCGTGAATTCCAGAGGTAAGTGTATTCCAGGGCTTGTTGGAAAGGTCGCATGAGTCATGGGCTCATCCAACCGGCTGAGGGATGTTTCAGGGAGATGAGGAGACAGCGGAGAGGGCAGGGGGGTTAACTGCTGGGAATGGTGCAGGAGTGGCTTGTGGGTACCAGGGATGTTCAGGCTGAACCAGCTCCTGGGCAGGAGATGGACACGGGTGCTGCCGGGGCAGGGGCAGATCCGTGTCAGCGTGGGCAGGTGCTGTGCCCTCCCTGGGGTCTGCTGTGTGGGTGTGTGGCCCCCCGCCCCTTGTCCCACCCGGTGCCGGTGCTCAGGCACCGAGCAGACTGAGCTGGGGGGAATCAGGGAACCGAGCGGCCCCGTGCCCGGGGCTGATGCGGGTGGGTCACTGTCCCTGGGGCGGTGCTGGCGCTTCGAGGGGACTTCCACCGGGTCTATGCCGCAGGACAGTCCCGGTCCGGTCCCAGAATCCCGGGGGTGGTCCTCGGGGCGGTGACGGTCTCGGTGCCCCCGTCCCCGCTCAGTCCCGGCACCCAACGGTGGGGTCCCTCCACCCAGTCCGGGTATTATTGTAGGGTCCCTCTCCCGATCTCCCGGAGCAGTCCCGATCCCAGCACCCCGGGGTGGGGTTCCCGGGGCAGTCACGGCCGCGGTCCCCGCCCAGTCCCGGCACCCCGGGGTGGGTTTCCCGTCCCAATCCCCGTCCCCCCGGTGCCGGTGGCCGTCCCCGGCGGTCCGAGCGGGCGGGGGGCGGTGTCCCGGCGGCGCAGCCCCCCGCGGGTCCCGCCCCCCGCTGCCCCCCGCCCCCGCCGCCCCCCGCCGCTGCCTTGGCCGGGCGGCGCGGGGGAGGCGCCGGGAGAGGCGGCGGGAGCGCACGGCGGAGCCGGAGCCGGAGCCGCTCCGCCGGGCCGGGCTGGGCTGGGCTGGGCTGCGCTCCGCGGGCTGCGCTCGGGCCATGCGTGCCGGGCTCCCCGGGGCCGGGCCGCCCCGCTCCGCGCCGCCGCGGGGCCCCGGCTCTCCGCCGGCCGCGGGGGCATGAGGCGGAGGGCGGCGGGCGGCGGCGCCGGCCCTTCCCCTGCGAGCCGCCGCCGGAGGATGAAGCAGCATGAGGATGTGTGACAGAGGCGTCCAGATGCTCGTCACCACGGTGGGAGCCTTCGCAGCCTTCAGCCTGATGACCATCGCCGTGGGCACCGACTACTGGCTCTACTCGCGCGGCGTGTGCAGGACTAAGTCCATGAGCGACAACGACACGAGCCGCAAGAACGAGGAGGTGATGACCCACTCGGGGCTCTGGAGGACGTGCTGTCTGGAAGGTACCGACCCCCGCGGCCCCAAAACTTCGGGGAAAGGGTTGCATCGCGGGATCCCCCACCCCAGATCCGGGCCCCCGGCGAGGGGCGCATCCCCCCGGCCATCCGAGCATCCCCCGGCCCGGCGGCCCCGCCGCTCCCCGCTGCCGCTTTCCGCACACCTCCCCGGGCACCCGCGGTGGCACCGAGGTGGAAGCTCACGGGGGGCTGCTCCACGCGGGGCGCGGGGCCGGGGGCAGCGGCTCTGCGGGGTCCCCCCGTGCTGGGGACCGGCGCTGGCGGCGGCAGACGCGCTCTGTCCTCCTGGGGAGCTGCGGGCTGAGGGGCCACAGGTCCCTCTCCTGATCGGGAACGGGTGAGTGAGAGGCCCGCGGCTGCTGCCGCTCCCCGAGGCTCCGCCGGCCCCGCGTTCCTGTCCACAGGGGGAAACCCCTCGCACCCGCCGCTTTCATCACCCAGCCCCAGCTCCAGCGCCTGCCCTTTCCCTCTGAGCAGCACAGCGGGGCAGGGTGTGCCGCTGTGCCCCACCGCAGCTCCTCCCTGCGTCCCCAGGCCCGGGCAGTCCCACGGCGGGGCTGCCCCACCACGGCTGCCCCATGGCCGAGCTCTTGCCCGCCCGGCCTGGCCGCTTCGCCCCGCTGCTCCCCTCCCGCAGCAGCGCCTGCCTGGCGAGGCCCCAGCAGCTGCCGCCCTCCTGCAGCACAGGCCACAATTCGGGGCAGTTTTGTCCCAAAGCTGCCGGTTGAGGTGTTTCTGAGCACCCACGGGCTGTGGTTAAAGACGAGCTTTAACAGAGCCAGGTGCTGGTACCTGCGCAGCAAAAAATGGCCGATGGCATCACCCTGGGCCCTAACTTTTACACCGAGTGGCAGCAGTGGTGTCCTGTGTGCTCAGGAGAATCTGCCCCACCGTCCTGTGGGGCCCTGGCGGTGTCAGACTGCCCCGGGTCAGCGGCGAGCCCTCCAGCCGTGGGGGCAGGCGAGGCACGGCGCTGAGCTGCTTCTCCACGTTGGAAAGTTCTCGGTGAGTCACGGCCACGGATGCAGAAATACCCTGGCTCTTCCCGGTGCTCGCTCCTAAACACGGTGAAGTCAGCCAGAGCTTTCTTATTGATTCAGGGAGGGTTTGGATCATGCTCTAATTCCATAATAAATAATTTGAGATAATCTGTCTCCCCTCTTGGGCTGAAGGAGCCAAGGAGGCAGGAGCCAGGGATGTGAAAGATGGGATTGCTGGAGGCATGAGTAATTTCCAAAATTCTTTGGTTTGCTACCTGTATTTTTTTTTCCCCAGCCAATGTTTTATGTTTCCCTCACTGTGATCAATCACTGCTCTGGAAGGAGGCAGAGAGGCCCCACTGCCCTGGGCACAGCTCACTGGGGAAAGGGCTTGGCAGTGCCAGGGCAGAGCTCAGAGCTGGATCCCAGCACCCCGAGCCTGAGCACGGGGCTGGGAGCAGCAGGGCGTGGGCTCAGCACTCCCTGTTCCACATCCAGCCCGCGCTGGTGCTCTCAGAGCTGCTGGAGTGGGAGTGGAGAGGAGCGGGAGCCGTGCGGGGCTCGGGCCGTACCTGCGGCACCGCCGGGGCATCGTGCGGGCACGGGCTCTGCCATCCCCCGTGTGGGGCGAGGGTGGCAGCGGGGCCGCGGGGGTGACAGAGGGGCGGAGGAGGTGACAGAGGGGCCGAGGGGGCCGCAGCGCCCCGGCACGGACAGGGAGGGCCCCCTGTACCCGGGGGGAGCGTATGGGGCTGTGATGGTGCTGGAGCTGCTCATCACCTTCCCGAATTCTGCGGGAGAAGGCGCCTCGCAGGCTGTTAACCTGTGCGGTGCTGGGAAGGGAAAACTTCCCCCAGCCGAGCAGAGCTCACAGGGTGCGGGGGAAGGACCGTGCTGGGGCGGGGGCTGAGGAGACCCCCAGCCCGGGCAGCGCTGGGGGCAGAGCCCCGGAGCTGTTCCACGCAGCAGGTCCTGTGTGATTCCTGCTCAGGGCCCCGCTGCCTGCTGCTCTCCGTGCCCTCCCTGTGCCGGGCTGGGAACAGGGACACAGGTTCCATCCCCGGCGCCGCTCCCAGCGCGGGCTGTCGCAGGGGCCGGCTCTCCTGCGGTGCACAGGATGCTTTTAGCACCCAGCAGAGCTGCCTGCTCCTCGGGGGCTGCCTCAGCCCCGAATTTTCCCAGCGGGGAAAGCCAGCCAGCGGGGGCTGGAGGGGTGTAACGAGGGAGGAATCGCCCGTGGAGCCCCCGCGGCTCCGGGCGGGCGCGCGTGGCTCAGCGCCGAGCTGCCCGACGTGAGAGGCCGCCCCGAGCATCCCTGGGGGCCCCAAGCA
>VZSR01003816.1:13051710-13129428 GCA_013398615.1 Brachypodius melanocephalos
CTGGGAGAGGAGCCTGACTGCTGGCAGCACCCGGGGCAGTGGTTGGGGAAGGGAGCACCCCCAGCCCAGCCTGTCCACAGAGCACAGACCCTGCTGGGGCCGTGCCCAGGGCCTGCCCAGCTCTCTGGGTGTGGGGAGGGGCACACAGGAGGGGCGTTAGCAGGGACTGCAGGTGCCCAGAGCCAGAGCACATCCCCCTGGGATCATCCTGGTGCCCTTCACCCAGGCCTGGCTGTAAAACCAGGAGAGGAGCACATGGAGCTCCGTCTGCTGTCACAGGGGGCTGGGGACCTGGTGGCTGAGGATGTGGCACCTGGCCCAGCTGCTGTGGGGGCTGTGTCCCCCCCAGGACCCTGAGCAGCTGCCTCATCCATCCCTGCAGTCATTTCCAGCCGCAGCTCCCGGGGCAGGATTCCCTCCCTGGGGAGCATCTTGGAGGTCAGAGGGCCCTTTTTGGGATTGCAGCCTTGTTGTGGTGTGTGTCTGGAGGCTGAAGTTGTGTGTCAGGTGGCTCAGCATTGCCATGACGACGAGCATCAGTTGGTGAACAGAGGGAGTAAAGGAGACAGAATAAATGTCAGAGTGTGAATAGATGCTGTGGAGCCGGGGCTGCCCCTGCCCGCCCCTCCCCTGGGCAGCCGGGCGTGCTGCTCTGCCCAGGGCTCTCAGCCCCACTCTGGCATCGCCTGAGAGCTGCAGAGCAAAGGAACTCGTCGGGGGCAGCTCTGGGGTGTGTGGGGCAGGGCCTGCTGGCTCTGGGTACTGGGAGAAGGTGGGTGGAAGCCCAGAGCTGGGAGGAGGAGGAGGAGGCTGGGGGCTGTGCTGTGGAGCCGTGTCCTCACCGTGCCCGGTGCAATCCCTGCTCCCACAGTTCCCAAAGCAACGGGAGCAGGCGATTCTCCCTGGATGCTGTGTCTCCCTCTGGATGACAGCTCGCCTCCTCCAGAGCTTCATCTTCAGGCTTTAATTGATGCCTGTCATGCTGCTCAGCTCCCCCCAAGCACAGCCTGGGAGTGTGCCACCGTGCAGGGCACCTGAGGGTTGGTTTGTCCTGTCTGGAGCCCTGGGCCCTGGTGACATGTCCTTCCTAGTCCCATGGCAGAGGGGACAGAGCCAGCATGATCTGATCACATGCTCTAGAGCCAGGATGTTGAGGGGGCTGCCCTTCTTCTGGGGAGATGCTGCAGTTCCTGCCCCCTCTCCCTGCCCCTCGCTGCTCCAGAGCAGTCCCACTCTGTGCTCAGGGTCCCCATTTAGGACAGGAAGGCCCCTGGGCTGCTGCACATCGTGGCCAGATCAGGGTTCTGAGCATTTCCTGGCTTGTGTCTCCCCAGGAACCTTCCGAGGAGTGTGCAAGAAAATCGACCACTTCCCTGAGGATGCAGACTACGAGCAGGACACGGCCGAGTATCTCCTCCGTGAGTCTGCTCCCGTGTGCCACATCTCCAGGGCCCCCTCACCCTGCAGGGCACCCCTCCCTGTCCCCTGGTGTCACCCAGCTGGAGTCTGAGGGGTCAGGGCCCCCCCAGGCTCCCCGTGCAGCATCAGGGGCCCTCTGGGGTACCCCAGCATGGCTGTGCCACGCTCAGTGCCACGTGTCCATGGCACACTGGCCTGCCACTCGCTGTCCCCATGGCCGGTCCCAGCAGCTGCTGCACAGCCTGGGTCTCTTGGTGCCCCCCATGGGGGACTGGGACCCCACGAGTCCGAGGTGCAGCACCGCAGGGACATGTCCTCCTGCCCTGTCTGTGCTGGTGTCCCTGTTCCCCAGCCTCCAGCCAGGCTGGATGTGCTGGGAGAGCACAGGGAGCAGGACCATGTGCTCTGCCACAGCACAGGGGACAGAGGGGAACTGGACTAGCAGATTTCCTGGGAAAAGTGAGTCCTCCTGTCCCAGGGGTCAGCAGATCTTTGGGGCAGATCCCCAGGCTTTCACATAGAATCCCAGAATGGCCCAGGTTGGAATTAAAGCCCAGCCCAATGCACTTTCCTACATGGATCAGCTTCCAAAATGACAGTAGAGAGTAATGGATGCAGCAGATCACTACCTGCTGCACCAAAAATACACTGTGCCTTGGCTTGGACTCTCCTCCCTCGATTAGGGCCGTTATTAAAGCAGAGAAATACAGAGAAGCTCCATTAAAATTCCACTCCTGGGGGCTTTAAAATAGACTTTTTACTTTAAATGTGAGAGGGGGTGGGAGAACTTCAGCACTAATCTATTAAAACTACAACGCCATTTCATTAAACTCACTCTCCTCTCAACTGGGTGAGCAGAGATTTGGAAATTTGAGAGTCCAGAGCAACAGCTGGATGAGCAGCAGCTGGGTCAGGCAGGGCTTGGGGCTGGGCACCAGGCCATGGGCATGGGGCCCTTCTCCCAGGATTCCTTCCAGCCCCAGCAGCTCAGGGAGCACCCAGGGCTCTCACAGCCCCAGGGCGGCTGCTGCCCCTGCTGCCCCCGTTGATGTTTGGAAATGCAGAGTCGGGGTGAGCCCTCAGCAGTCTGGCACACACGTGTGGCTCTGCCCCTCGAGGGTGTCACTTGTGTCCAGCCTCTGCCACATGCTCTCACTGAGGGGACAATGCCCCTTGTCTGCAGGGTCACCCTCCCCCAGCCTTGGGACTGCCCATGCTTTCTGCTGAAAGCAGAAATTTAGGTGAGAAATGCAGAAGGAATCCTTCCCTGTGAGGGTGAGGAGGCCCTGGCACACATTCTTAGAGAAGCTGTGGCTGCTCCATCCCTGGCAGTGTCCAAGGTTAAGCTGGATGGGTCTTGGATCAAGCTGGGATAGTGGAAGGTGTCCCTGCCCATGGCAGGAGGTGGGACTGGATGGTTTGAAGGTCCTTTCCAACCCAAACCATCCCAGGACTCCGTGACAAGCAGAGGGTTCATGATGGGGACCAGTGCTGGGTCTCCCCCTCCATCCTGGCAGCACAAGGGGTGCCCTTGCACAGATCTTTCCCTGCTGGTGTCGGTGCAGGGTGCTGAGGGCTGATGCTGCCCCTCTCCCTGTCCCACAGGTGCAGTGAGAGCATCCAGCATCTTCCCCATCCTCAGCGTGGGGTTGCTGTTCTTCGGGGGGCTGTGCGTGGCCGCCAGCGAGTTCTACAAGAGCAAACACAACGTCATCCTCAGCGCTGGCATCTTCTTCGTCTCTGCAGGTAGGAGCTGCCCAGGGGGCTCCTCCAGCCTGGGGGGGGCACGGGGGAGCACGAGGTGGGCTGTGGGTCCTCCCAAGCTGTCAGCACAGAGAGATTCTGAGGTTTGAGAGCTGTTCCAGCCCTCTGGGAATATCCCCACCAGAGGGAAAAGCTGTCAGGGGTGTCTGGCTGTGGTCACTGTGCCAGACAGGGCTCTGGTGCCCCCTGCTCTGCTCTGCTCTGTGGGGCCACAGCCCAGGAGCTATTCCCTGAGGGTACCAGGCCCTGGAACAGGGATGGGGGCTCTGCTCTCCATCCTGCACAGGCAGTGGGCACCGTGCCAGCAGCAGCAGGACCAGGCAGAGGGGCTGCCACAGTCCTGCATGGAAATCACTCTCTGGAGGGGCTGCTCCTGCTGGATTACTCATTTCTCTGTGCTGTTCCCCAATGCTTCCCCTGATTATCTCGTGGCAATGTCTTTGTCTCAAGGAACCGCTCTATTTTGTGTTTTTCTTCTCCCCACAAAAAGACAAATGACTCTCCCTCCTTGGCTGGCAGGAGCTGCTGATGCAGATGAGAAAACAGCAGAGAGAACATAATTGATTCATTAAGTAATTCTGGGAATGCACCAGCCTCTCCCCAGCCTGCAGCACATCCCTGCTGGCTGCTGCCAGGGCACAGACTGCCCCTGTCCCAAACACAACCTCAGGACTCCCCCAGAAATGGAAAGAGACAGAGCCATTCCAGCTTCCCTGTGCTCCTAGGGCCATGGTGAGCTGGGGTTCATGCTGGTGGGCATCCCCCTGTACCCCTCAGGTTGGTGCTGCATGACACCAGTTGGGCTCCTGCATTGACTGCTCAACAAAGCACAGCACAGCCAGCTCCTGAAACACCCCGATTGTAGACAAAACAGGGGTTACCTCTCCTTCCCTTCTGATGTCTGGGAATGTACAGGAATAAAGGAATGTGTAAGGAAATGTACAGGAATAAGGGAATGTTGAAGGGAATAAGTGTGTAAGGGAATATATAGGTATCCTGGGAGATAGGCAGAGGTCTGCAGCGGGATTTGGCCTGAGTGTTCTGGCAGAGGGGTTGGTGCTCCTTGGGGACACATCCCCCCATGCACTCCTGCCACTCAGGTGAGCGCTTGTCCCGCCTGTCCCCCCTGCAGGTCTCAGCAACATCATCGGGATCATAGTGTACATCTCTGCCAACGCGGGGGACCCGGGGCAGAGCGACTCCAAGAAGAGCTACTCCTACGGCTGGTCCTTCTACTTCGGGGCGCTGTCCTTCATCATCGCCGAGATGGTGGGGGTGATCGCCGTGCACATGTACATCGAGAAGCACCGCCAGATCCGCGCCAGGTCGCACTCGGAGCTGCTCAAGAAGTCGGCCTTCACCCGCCTGCCCCCCTACAGGTACCGCTTCCGCCGGCGGTCCAGCTCCCGCTCCACCGAGCCCCGCTCCCGGGACATGTCGCCCATCAGCAAAGGGTTCAGCACCATCCCCTCCACCGACATCTCCATGTTCACCCTCTCCAGGGATCCCTCCAAGGTCACCATGGGGACGCTGCTCAACTCGGAGCGGGACCACGGTTTTTTACAGGTCCATAACTCCATCCCCAAAGAGTTCAAGGAGTCTTTGCACAACAACCCGGCCAACAGACGAACCACGCCGGTCTGAGGCGGGCCGGGCCGTGGGCAGGCTGCATGGCATCACCCTCGTGACGGTGTAACCTGTGAAACCCCGTTTTTAAGGACAAACCCAGAGGCTCCCCGTGGCCCTGCCCGTGGGGCTGGGATTTCACTCCTGAAATGCCACTGGCCGGGCCGGGCCGCTGCGCCTGCGGTGGGAGCGGGACCCCGGCGGGGAGGGGACAGGGTCCTGCTGGGACCCCGGCCCTGGCGCCCTGCGGACTGAGCGGGCTCCAGCCCCCCGGGACAGCGGCTTCCCGAGGGCTCCATCGTTATGTGATCATAACCGCAGTGTTCCCATAGCTGTGTGTCCATGGAAATGCTGGCGATAGCCCCGTCTGTGAGAACCCTTAACCCGGTAGTTACACCCAAGTGGAATCGCCTGGAAGTCTGGAGCTGGAAGCACTGAGTTAGTGCAGGAGCAATGCTTGTGTTCCGAACCCCTTTCCCCGTCGTGCTGGATGGAGCGCTCGGGCTGGGTTCCTCTATGGCGTTTCGTGCATGCATTAAATAGCTTGGAATTCAATTTTGTCATGTTGGGTTGGAAGAAACATCCTTTTGCAATTTTCTGTGGTCTCGAAAGGGCTTATTTCCTTCCTTCCTTCCTTCCTTCCTTCCTTCCTTCCTTCCTTCCTTCCTTCCTTCCAGGCCATGAAAGGACTCAGGAGCAGAATTACTCCAGTGACTGGTAGCAAGTATCCAGCGTTTAATTCACCTCTAATGTTGCAAGAAAATGAATTACTTCCCTACAGCTGATACACTGCAGTCAGAGGTGACTGTCTGGGCACAGCCGAGGGGGCAATGTGTGACCGTGGTGCTGCGGGAGCGGTGCAGCCGCGTGCAGATGGGGTGTGATTCCATAATGGCTGGGAGATCCATGAGAAAAACAATAAAATTGTCCAGTTTGGCAAGTTTCTCGGCTGAATAGGTCGCACTGACCCAGCAGTGGGCACTGGAGGACAGCACAGCATGGCTGGCAGGGAGGAGGGAGGTCAGGCTGGGCCTGCCAGGGACTGTGTGAGCAGACAGAGGCTGGGCTTTAAACTCTCCCTCTGGAGCTGAGCTCGTCTAAGTGGAGGCAGTTTTGAAGCAGTTGGTCTGTGGTGATGTGTCATTAATTGAAATCTTATTTAACCTTCTGATGAAAGTGGCAGATACCCCAGGGTGCCTGGGGGTGATGTGGGGCCAGCGGGGCTCTCACTGGCTCTGCTCTGGGCAGAAGGGGAACGTCTGCTGTGCAGTGTGTGAGGCTGAGCAGCCTCACCCTGGGTCTGCTGCCCAAAGTCAGAGCATGGCTGCTCAGGGGCATGTCCTGATCCTTCCTGGGATACTGGACAGGCCGCTGGGAAACCTGGCACAGGAGCTCTGCTGGAGTGAAACCCTCCCTGGAGCACGGGGCTGCAGGCACTTCACAGAATCACTGAATGCTTTGGGTTGGAAGGGGCCTTAAAGTTCATATAATTCCATGGGCAGAGACACTTTCTGCTGTCCCAGGCTGCTCCAAGCCCCGTCCAGCCTGGCTTTGGACACTGCCAGGGATCCAGGGGCAGCCACAGCTTCTCTGAGCACCCGGTGCCAGGGCCTGCCCACCCTCACAGGGAGAATTTCAACTCCCTCACCCTTATTTGCTACTGTTGCAAAGGGGGTTGCTCGAGAAGGCTGATTCAGATGCTAATTAGGCCTCTTAATTGCCTAGTTGCTGATTGCCTGTGTTAAAAACAGTCAAAGGAGAGTTGCAAACCCATCTTAGGGTAATATTTAAAAGCAAAGCAGTGAAAGGGCTGGCAGTGCTAAAGGCGGAGTGGAATGGAGTGGAATAGTTCAGCAGGAAGGGACCTACAAGGACCATCTCGAGCTTCCCGAACAATTGGCTTTGATTGCGGATGACCAAAAGCTAAACCCGGGCCTTAAGGGCACAGCCCAAATCCCTTTTCAACCCTGCCAGGCGTGGGGGTCCAGGCAGGGTCTGAGCACCCCGGGGGCACAGAGAGGCTGCGGTGCCGGGGCCGCAGTGCCAGGGCCGTTTGTTTGTGTTCACGGAGGCAGAGCGGGCAGTGATTGAAGGTGTTTACTGCCACGTGTAATATCTTCCCTTTGTGCCGATGTCTTTCCCCTGGAAGAGAAAATCAATACCCAGGCTAAATCTGGAGGCTTCAATATTTCTCAGAGAAGTGCAAATCAATATGGATTTCTTAACAAGTTTAATTTCAATACCTGAAAGTGCACATTCTGCCCATTTCCTGACCTTTCCAATCGCCGGGGGAGGAGGATTAAAAAGATTTGTTCAAATTCAACGAATTGAATCAGCAAACGCCCCATTACCTTGTTTTCTTTCCGCCAGACCTTGATAAACAGTGTGATAGCCCATCGTCTACGCGTGGCTGCCACTCCGACCCGCGGGGCACGGCAGTGCCCGTTGTCACCTCCACGGCGGGCAGAACGGCCCAGGGAGGTGACAAAGGGGCTGGGTGCCACATGCACGTGCACCCGCTCCCCTTCTCCAGCGGACCCACATCCCAGCCGTGATCCCGATGCTCGGCGCGCTCCCGAGCCGGCTGATGGATGGTGCTGCAGAGCTCTATATTTACCCGACATTGGCTTTGTGCAGCGTTAGATCATCGTGGGAGCGCTGTAAACACCGCGAAAGGAGCGTGTGGGCTCCACCGGCCACAGCAGGCGGCTTGGAGTGATTCAGCCTTTGCCCTTGGAACGATCCCTCGGGCGGGAGAGCGAGGAGAGCATCCCAAAGCACACCTCGGGAAAGCTGCTGGGGCAGTGTCGGGTGCCGCTGGCACTCGGGGTCACTCACAGCTCCCTGTAGGTGGAATCGGGCACGGTAGGGACACAGGGGCGATGCTGGCGCTGCCCAGGTGGGTGCTGGCGCTGTCCTGCTGGGTGCTGGTACTGCCCTGCTGGGTGCTGCCCTGGTGGGTGCTGGTGCTGCCCTGGTGGGTGCTGGCGTTGCCCTGGTGGGTGCTGGCGCTGCCCTGGTGGGTGCTGCCCTGCTGGGTGCTGGTACTGCCCTGCTGGGTGCTGCCCTGGTGGGTGCTGGTGCTGCTCTGCTGGGTGGTGCTCTGCTGGGTGCTGGTGCTGCCCTGGTGGGTGCTGGTGCTGCCCTGGTGGGTGCTGCCACTGCCCTGGTGGGTGCTGGCGCTGCCCTGCAGATACAGAGGGCTCTGCCTGGGGGATCCAAGGATGACTCCAGTCCCGGCTGGGGCGTTGCTGTGCCGGTCCCGGGGGTTGATGTTCCGTGTGCCTCCCAAGGGAGGGGTTTAATTGCTGTGTTGGTGCTGTGATGACAAAGCTGGCGGCGAAGCGCTGTCAGCCCGCGGGAGCTGTGCTGGCACGGAGCCCGCGGAGGGGAGATGGCAGCTGGGTCCTGGCTGCAGCGCGGAGCTTTGAGTGTCACATTTCCCCCCTGATTCCACACCTACATCAGGACAAATGCGCTGCCCTCTCCGTGTTTGCTGCAAGGGAAGCTCCCTAGTCCCTATTCCTGTAGTCTGTTCCTTCCTCAAAATCATCCTTTGTCCTTTCTGGGTTCGATTTTTGGGGAGATTTTTACTGTTTGTCATAGCTCATGAGAGTCTGGGTAAGGCCAAACCGTTTATATCGTGTGTTGATTATTTACTTGATGGACAGTGATGGTTTCTGTGGTGCCATTACTACCTGTCATCTAAATCCAAACGCTAAGGTGCTGTAAAGGGCAGACTTTCACTGGGGGCTGGAACAGCTTCTCCAGCATTGTTATCCTGCACATCCATAAATCTGCAGCTGACTATAGCCACTAAACACAGCTCCCAAAAGTTCTCCAGAAAATTTTCAACAAATACAGCTTTCACCGGGAACGTGATTTGCCCCAGGAACACCACGGGAAAGAGTGATGCAGGTAAATGCAATTAGGAATTAATTACCACAGCTCCTCATTGCCTGCTTGTGTTCCACTACCCAAAGGGAACCTGCAGGAAAGATGGAGGGAGACTCTTTACCAGAGCATGTAGTGACAGGACAAGGAGGAATGGCTTCAAACTCTCAGAGAGTAGGTTAAGATCGGATATTAGGAAAAAGCTCTTCCTTGGGGTGGGCAGGCCCTGGCACAGGGTGCCCAGGGAAGCTCTGGCTGCCCCTGGATCCCTGACAGTGTCCAAGGCCAGGCTTGGAAGAACCTGGGATAGTGAAAGGTGTCCCTGCCCATGGCAGGGATTTGGATGAGGTGCTGCTCTCACTTTGCTGAATTAAAGTTTCAGCTTCTATAATAACCTGCAGGTCCGCTGGAAAATTGTGACGAGTGGCATCAAGAAGTAACTCGGTAAGTTTATTTTGATGAAATACAATAATTATCATGCTTAGCAGCTGTTGCTATTTAAAATAAGAAAAAACGGGGCTTGCATTGAAAATGTTTTGTAAACCATGTGCACCAACAATCTGTTCCAATGAAACCAGCCATTATGGAAACGGTATAATAGCAGGAGCTCATTATGGAAAGTTAAATTGCAAATCATATTTTGTTTCAAATGAGCTGGATGAATGCATAATTTGCCTCAAAGAAATAGTTTTGTAGTTCTGATCCTCCTGCCAAGAGCTGAAGCTCTTGGGCTGCAGCTGCCAGGGCGGCCTGATTGTCCATTTCAAACTGCAGGAAGTTTGGGTTTCAAAGGAAGATTTCAAGAGAGAAAAGGGGAGAAGAAAAGTGAAGGAATAAAAGGCAGAGCAGTGGGAGCTCTCAGTTGGTTTCCTGGTGAGATTCTGGTGGTGCAGGGTGGGTTTAAAACACTCTGAGGGCCTGTGTGGGGCTGATCACATGTCCCTGAGCTGGAGCCAGACCCCACAGCAGGGGCAGAGCTGGTCCCGCAGGAGCTGCAGTGACAGCTGAGGTGACAGCCGAGGTGACAGCCGTGCCTGGGAAGGGTGACACATGTGCTGGGGGGCGGCAGCTGAACACTCATGCCAGAGCACGGTCCTGGGGCCACCCTGAGCTCCTTCATGGCACAGCACCCCGTGCAGAGGTTCCCTGAGCTCTGCCAGCTCAGCATGTCACCGGAGAAGCCCCACAGTCAGGGCACAGGTGACAAACCCGCAGCCTGCAGGACCTGCTGCCTGGTGGCTCAGTGCTGCAGGGCTCTAACACGTGCTGCCCCGTGCCCAGAGACCTGACCTGCCAGTGGTGGCACGTGAGATGCCACATGAACAGCTAATGGCCTTTCCTCATCGCAGGGTGGCTCTGGGGACGGGCAGTGGTGGTACTGGGGACACGGAGCCCCCACTCGTGGTTGTGTCACCACAGTGTGGCTGATGGGACGCAATGGGCAGGTGGCTGTAGCCAGGCCCTCTGCCATGGGGACCAAGCCCAGGAACTGCCCACAGCCTCCCTGCACCCAGTGGTGGGATACGGTCACCACAGGTGCCTCTGTCCCTTTTGGCAAGGGCACGTGTCACAGCTGCTGTGCCCCAAGCATGAGGTCCTTGTGCCAGGGTCACCCCCAGCTGTGGTGGCTTTGCAGGAGCAAGGATCTGCCCCTCTCCTGCAGCCCAGGCTGTCCCCCTGGCTCACTGCAGGCACTCTCGGGGTGCTCCAGTGTCCCCCAGCCCACAGGCAGTCTCATTAAATATTAAATTCAGCAGCTGCTGGCAGCGTTGTGGGGTGGGTAAAGACAGCAGAAGCAATTTGCAATTAAAATGTGTTTATCTTAGAAAAGAAGTCCCGGAAACTTGTAATTAAAATGTTTATACCAAGGGCAGGATTTCATAGCCTGAACCTTCAGAAATCTCAGTGAAGCAGCAGTGGCACAGGACAGATGGGAGTCGTAGCTCCAGGCAGAGCTGTGCACCCAGGATGGTGGGGAACCATGTCCAGCACGCCTGGAGCAGCCCCATGAGCTCTGCAGAACAAAAGCCCTCTTTGCTGGTTCTGCAGCAGCAAAGTCTGGGTTGAGAGTCTAAATTTATATCCTCTTCATATTTATTTCACAGTGATAACGAGAAAAACAAACAGAAGAAGGGCATTGAGCTGGCTCTGGAGTGGAGAAGCCATAAATCACTCTCAGAGTGTGTCCCAGAGGTTCTCACCTCAGGGCTCAAGTGCCTTTTAACCTCCCAGATCATGGAGACCCTGCAGCCGGTGTTGTTGGCTCCAAAAGGAGCCTTTGGGGCAGTTTTTCTCAGCTGAGCTAGAGCCAGTGCCCTGCACAGCTGCCCCTCTCCCAGGCAGCCCCTCCAGCAGCCTCAGCTGCAGCCTCTCCTGGCTCTTCTCCCATTCCTCACTGCTGATCCAGGTGGCAGGGAACTCTCTGGAGTGCTGGAACTGCCTCTGCCCTGGGTTAACTGAGACTGCCAGGGTGCCAGGGAATAAAACCCAGAACAGAGAAAATTATATTAAACAACTGTGAAAGAAATCATTTATTTCCATATTGTCTGTGTTTTGGACTGAAGGAAAAGCCCACAACTCCAGCAATCTGACTTTTCCTGCCAAGCCACGAAGTGGCAGGCAGTTCATTAGCTTGGATCATCACTGCTCAGAATGTAACCATCTTTAAAATGAATTAAAATGTAAACCCCACAGATCAGAGGTTGCTGGGGGCTCCACACGTTCAGCATCCCCCCTCCAGCACCCCACGGGTGTTCAGTGATCCCTGGTGTGCCCAGCCTGGGGACAGCCTGGGACATTACGGGGTAAGTGCTTCCTGCCTGGGTGTTGGGAACATCCCTGAGCAGACCTGTCCTGGTGTCCTAACCTTTCCTCCTGCCTTCTCCTGCCCTCTCCAGAGAAGCAGCTGGACAGCTGGAGCCTTTCCTTGTAACGCAGCAAGGAGCACACAGCTGGATTGGGAGCTGAAGGAGCAGACAACTGTCGTGTTTGTGCAGGGTCTTCAGGGAAAGAATCAGAGAATCCCAAACCTGTTTGGGTTGGAAGTGACCTTAAAGCCCATCTCATTCCAACCCCTGCCATGGGCAGGGACACCTTCCACCATCCCAGGCTGCTCCAAGCCCTGTCCAACCTGGCCTGGGACACTTCCAGGGATCCAGGGGCAGCCACAGCTTCTCTGAGCACACAGTGGCCAGTGAAGTGTTGCTGGAGAGCACGGGAGAGTGCCAAAGGCACGGGGTGAGCTGGATCCCCCTGGTCTCAACAATGGTGTGACCCCATGATGGGGCCCACATGGAGCCCACAGGCTGGGCTGAGGGTGCCAGAGGAGGGTGTGCTCACGGGATGGAAAGGTCTGGATGGAGAGGAGAGCTCAGCACCCTCAACACCCACAAAGCTGCAAGTCTACAGGGCTCTGACCCACTCCGAGCTCCTTGGCAGAGCCCATTAAATGGGGTGCTTGAAGCACGGAGGGAAAGGAGTGTGAAATGTGCCTGAGGGGCTGGCCAGACCTGCTGGACAGGGCACTGGGACACCCCACGGAGGGGCTCTGGCAGGAACCGCCAGGCTCTGCCAAGGCTTTGTTGAATATTCATCCGTAGGAAATGGTTATTCATGAGCACAATGAAGATTATCGTTCAGAATTCCGAACTACTCAGCCCAGCTCCCGTTTGATGTGGTGAGGCTCTCGCAGTGCATTTGCATCAGAGAAAGCATTACTACTTTTGATGAGGAGAAGGATTACAGGAGAAATCTGCATAAATTTATTGGTGAATGTCATTTAGCATGTGTCCAAGTGTAATTCATCACAGGGCTGTAGTGCAGCCTGGTGACTCATACAGGGCTAGGGCTTTTCAATGGACAGATAAATAATGCTCGGGACAAAATGACCTCAGCGATATTAAATCACCACAGTTGTAGGTGAGGAGAGCCTGCTTGGGACAAGACCCTCGGGGAATTCCAATCTCAGGGGGATGAGTGATGGGAAATGCCAGTCCTGGGGGATGGTCTTCCTCTGCCTGCTGAGCCTCACCCAGCTCTGTCCGTGTGTCACCAGCCTACCCAGCACCACAGCCCTCCCCATCTGCCTGCAGCCCCACTGCTCCCTGCCGGCATAGTACCGTGCTTATCCCAGCTGCCACTCCAGCTGTCAGGGGCACCCCTGCACTCCTGGCTTCCCTCCCGGGAGTCCCCACAAGCTCAGCCACTCCCAGGAGCACTGAGGGACCTGCAGCATCCTCCTCGGGAGGGGCTCCCCCGCAAATCCCCAGCTTGGAGCGCACTGCAGGCTCTGTCGGGGTTCATTCCACAGCTGCAGGGGTTGCTGTGTCCTTGATTAACTCTCCCAGGGGAAGTGCTTATCCACAGCAGCACGTCCAGCTGCTCGGCTCTGATCTCCTGGGATTTCCCCGTGTGATGTGAGGATGTTGGACGTGTTGGCTCTGACAGGGTGAGCACCTCCTGACAGCCAGCACCTGCCACAGCGTCTGTGACAAGCTCAGAGTGGGTCCTGCCAAAGCACAATGTCAGTCCCAGGGCTCAGCTGGGGCTGGATGTCCTTGTGCATCCCCACAGAGACCAGTGGCCAGCTCTACAGCCCCAGTGTGGTTTCAGCTGTGATTCCAGCCTGCCAGAGCTGAAGGCCACTGCAGCAGCTTCATGGAGTGTGATAAACATGATGGCATTGGGTCTCCCAGCCCATGCCATTCTTGCCACCTCCCTCTCCCCAGAGCAGGAACATCCCAGGGGTATTGGGAAAGCAGTTCTGGGCAGGGATTAGGAAGCTATCTCTGAGAACCAACCAGTCACTGGCTTTTTAAATTGAATTTTCCACAAATGCAGCAATACACCCAAACTCCCCGTGGTGGGGAGGAGGGAGCAGGCACATATGCATCACACCCACCCTGTGGTTCAGGTGCCCTTCCTGAGGAAGCCAACCTGGGCACTGGCAGTTCCAGCCTGCTCTGAGCTCCAGAGGCTGGAGGCTGAATCTAAACCCCAGTGCCCCCAGCCCAGGAACATCTCCCTGCTGTGGGATATCCATGTCTGCAGCGATTTCTGCTTCCACACGTCTCTCCAAGCAAGCGAACTCCTGCTCCATCCTGACTGCCTGATACGCCTTATCATTGTGTTAGCAATTAATATTAGCATGGTAGAAACTGTTAATTTGCAATATACAATAATTAGAATTCAATTTAATTGCTCTCAGACTCTGCATACAAATGTGGCTTCCACTGCTTGAGTTAGGGAGAACAACAGAGGAGGAGAAGCTCATCTCTGATGACACGGGTGAGGCCAGCACAGCAGGGTGTCCCACCCTGTGGTGGGTGAAAAGGTGGGAAAAGCTGAGCAGTGTGGCTGGGTGCTGAGCTCACTGCCAAGGTGGGTTCTGTGGCAGTGTGGGTGGGCTGGGTCAGAGCAGGCAGTACCCAAAACTCACCTGTGCCTCATTGCAGGAGAGGGTGGGGCCTTTCCTCCTGCTTCTGGGGCTTAGGTGAGGTTGGGGAAAGGGATGCTGCTTCTGGAAACAGCAGAGGCTTCATGAATCGCTGCAGGTACCAAAAGGAAAAGAAACAGAGGGAATCAAAGAGAGTTTCCCAGGGACTGATGCCCCTCAGACCCACTCAGGGCCCTGCCTTGCAGGCTGAGGTGGCACAGGGTGCAGCACAGGGTGAGGACATGACCAGGAAAGTGTGGGCAAAGGGGAGCACATCCCAGAGATGGGGAACACTGGACAGGCTCGAGGTACCAGCACACACGAGCCCAGTATGATGATGTGGCTCATGTTGTCCTGGGGATCCACAGAGAAATACCAAAGCAATTCTCAGAGAGGAATTTTTCCCTGCACAGCACCAGTCAGACCAGTAACATCCTGGGGGCAGTGCTGGTATCTCTGCTCCCAGCAAGGCTGAGAAGCTGCAGAGTCCTGGCAGGAGCTGTGAGAGCTGCTTGAGGGCTGGAAACCTGCCATGAGGTGAAAGGTTAAAGAGGTGAGTCAAGAGGGTTAAAGATCACTCAGTTGTGGTCTCCAATTGCCATGTGGGAAGTTCCTGGTGATGGATGGCACAAGCAGTCGTGTAACTGAGAGAGATTTAAGCTGGCATAAAACATGTTAACAAAGGGAGAAATTAAACTAGGAACAATTCACCGACACACACATAGAATGTTTTAGAATGAAGAACACAAATGATGCTGGGTTTCAGCTTGACCTTGCTGAGGGAGTTGTACCAGGCACAGGAGGGTCCTGCTGGTCCTGCTCCTGGGGATGCAGAGCTGTGCTGGGGAAGGGAGGAGATCCCCAGGGCCTCGGAGGAGAGGAGAACCCACGGGGTGTTTACCCACGGGGTAAATGGTTCTGGGAAGGCAGGAGCCCCCAGGGCTGCTGAGCAGGAGGGGCTGAGAGCCCTGGCTCTGGTGAGGCTGGCTCTCGAGGTGACACGGAGCTGGCATGACAAGCCACCCCACAAGTGTGTCCTGGAGTGCTCCCACCACAGCCTCAGCTCACACGGATTTGTTCCTGTTTTGAAGAGCAGGCTCAGAGGCAGTACCTGCGTGGAGAGAGCTGGATGGGGCCCTTATCTCCCAGGGATTAGCGGCGGCTCTGACTCACAGCGAAGATGACTCAAAGACAGACAGGATCCAGGGATAAAGTCAGCCGTGGTCCCATCAGCAGCCAATTCCACCAAGTCAGCAGCGTCTCCTGGGCGATTAGTGCAGCCGAGCAGGGAGCTGCAGAGGAGCAGTGCCCGGGTTTGGCTCTGCCTCTCCTGATCCTCAGCATCTGCAGCCAGCGATAGCTGCAGCGTGCAACCAGCCGGGCACGGCCAGCACGGGGAGGGAGGGCTCCAGGGGACGGCCAGAAGGGCCCTTTGATCCCTCTAATCAATTCTGCTTTAAAATCTATTGAGAAGTTAAGAATGAGGAGGGAAGCTGGCACTGCTTTGATGCGTGTGAGTGGATGGATGCAGACAAGAGACTGCATAGAGGGCAGATTCAGGAAGAAAGAAAGGTTGGAAGAGAGGAGCTGTGGCAGAAGGGACTGACGGTGCTAATGGGCATGGACACAGCAGTGCTCCCACAGGAGATGGCAGCACTGGGACCAGCACAGGAGCAGCCAAGTGCCCAGTCAGTGGTTCCCAGGGGAGTTTGCTCTCTGCAGAGGGCTCAGACACCACAGCACAGCCCCTGCTGCTCAGTACCCATGGCAGTCTCTGGGGTCATTCGAGCCAGGACACTGGGACCAGATGTGTGTGTGGGGCTGTGCCGGGTGTGAAGCAGCTGATTTTGCTACTGGACATGACCGAGTGTTACCAGGGGGACATTTCCTGCCCTTCTGAACAGAAATAACCACCCAAACCAGCACCATAGATTTTTTAGCAGTAAGGTTGTTCAGCCTGGAGAGCCAAAGGCTCTGAGGAGACCTCAGAGCTCCTTTCCATGTCTAAAGGGACTCCAAGAGAGTCTCTGGAAAGGGACTTTTTACACGACAAGGGAGAATGGCTCCAAATTATTAAGGTTAGGCATTAGGAAAACATCCTTCCCTGTGAGGGTGGGCAGACCCTGGCACAGGGTGCCCAGAGATGCTGTGGCTGCCCCTGGATCCCTGGCAGTGTCCAAGGCCGGGTTGGACAGGGCTTGGAGCACCCTGGGGTAGTGGAAGATGTCCCTGCCCAGGGCAGGAGCCGCCGCCGCCCGTCCCTATCCCGGTGCTCAAATGACCTCTAGTGGCAGGCGGGGACGGGGGCGGCGGGTTCGCTTTCCTTGGAGAAAAAAAAAAATAAATAAACCAAGCTAAACTAAAAACAAATTGCGTCGGGCTACTTCTCTCCCGAGACAGCAATGGTCATTTAATTTTCTCTTTTCTTTCGCCGAGCAGTTTAATTAGCGACTCGAAATTCATCAGGCAAGAAGGTCACCATGGTGCTCTCACACCAAGGGGGATCAGGCTGGGAGGTGATGCCCAGTAGTGTCGATGACGGCGAGATAACGAGCTCGATCTTCCCAGAGCCTCTGGATTCCCGGGAGGAAGGCGAGATGTGCCCACCGGCAGCGTAATCCCCCTCTGTGCCCACAATTCGGGCACAAGGAGAAGCAGGAGAGGAGATGTTGTGGGCTCTGCTCCCAGCCCCAGCCCTCCCTGCCAGGGCACAGGGCTCCATGGGCAGTGCCAGAGCAGAGCTGAGCTCATCGCCTGGCATCCTTCGGGGGTAGGACCAAAGGGAAGCCCTCTGCAGAGGAAATCTTGCCTTAATTTGGGGTCACAATGCAGGATGGGCACTGGGCCCAAGGGGATGGGTTCACTGTGAGCTTGCTGGAGCCAGGATCCTGAGGTGGGAGCAGTCCTGCTCCAGGATGGCTCCACTGGGGACACTGCTGGAGTCCTCTGGATGACTTTTATGGCTTCCCAAGTGAATTAGCTCTGATTATTATGGAAGAAGTTCCTTTTACTCTGATAATAACTCTCACACTGCTCACACAGGGAGGAGCTTGTCCTGCTATACCTCTCCTGATTCATTCTGTGATGAGAAATGGGCTCTCATCTTCTTTCTGACCCACTGATAGGGTAAATCTCCTCCTTAGTGCAGAGGGTGTTAAAGTCAGGCTGTAGTGGGGCTGTCCAGGTTTGGGACTCTCTGAAAACGGGCTCAGCACCTTCCACCAGCCCACAAGGGTGAGCAGGGTCAGTGGTGTGCTGGAGGGTGTAAGCAAAGCCAAGGAGGGAACAGCTCCCTGGACTCTGGGTAATTACAGGCTGGGTTTGCCTGTTTGTTCCTTACCTATGACCTAAAAGCAGGTTTCTGCATTTGTTTCAGTATCCCAGCACAACTTTCAGTTTCCCTCAACTCTGAGTCCCTTGAGCCTCAGGGAGCTGGCAAACATTCCTGGATTGCAAACTGGTAGGAACTCCGGAAAACCACCAGGCACTCTTAACTAAAACTTAGCTTTAGCCAGTGCCTGCCCATAGCAGCTGGGGTGGAGGGATGACCCCGGGCTGGGCTGAGGGAGCAGCGTGGATGTTCCAGCAGAACTGGCCCCGTGGGCTCAGCCTTGGCAGGTCCTGAGCTGGGATCTTGGATCACCCAAGCCTTGGGTGCTCAGAGCAAGGTGTGTTCCTTTCCTGGTGCAGAGCTCACAGCTGAAGTCACAAAATAAAAACAAATAGAGTCATTGCTGCTGACAACACAAACTGGAGAAGGAAATACAATTCCACACCCTGCCACCTTGTCAGCCTGCTCGTTCAGGAGACCTGCCCGTGTGGCTGGGAAGGTGCCAGACCTGATTTGTCCTGCTTGGCTTTGAAGTTTTGTTTGGTTTTTTTTGTACTGTTCCGTTGTACAACAGGGAGAATTCTGTGTCAGCCTCAGTTCAAGGCTTGAAAACGAATGTCACAGCCTTAGATTGCCAGAGGTCAGGGTTAGATGGGATATTGGGAAGGAATTATTCCCTGTGAGAGCGGGCAGGCCCTGGCACAGGGTGCCCAGAGCAGCTGTGGCTGCCCCTGCATCCCTAGAAGTGTCCAAGACCAGGCTGGACGGGGCTTGGAGCAGCTTGGGACAGTGGAAGATGTCCCTGCCCATGGCAAGGGTTGCACTGGATGAGTTTTAAGGTCCTTTACCCACCAAACCATCCTATTACTCTATGATTTTACAATTCAAGCACTTGTGTATTTGAGAATTAAAACAGCAAAGACCAAAGCTCAGCCAAAGGTGCTCAGAGTAGCAGAACTGTGCTCAGATAAAACTGCTCATTAATCAGTAAAGCACTAAATGAGACAAAGTTCCCACATGGCTCCCAATAATCCATCATGGCAAAACACGGAAACTCCATGTTACAGCAAATAGTTTCTGGTTATTGATTTTTCTTTAAATAACATGTGAGCATGACCTAAAAAAGTGCCAACACATTTTATGTTGTTTTGCAGAAGTTAGAGAACAGTTTACTGCTGAATGTATTTGAAGTGAAAGAGTTCAAAGTTTCAGAACTAATTTAAAGCTACAGAAACAGCCCTGGTTCCTATGGGTGTGCAGACCACGAAGCCTCAACACTGCTCTCTTCTTTAATGGCTTTCAGAGTAACCCAGCCCCTCTGAAAGCCATGGGGTATTTCCTTGCCTCATCAGGAAGTTCACGTTTTGTTTTTTAAAATTATGAATGTGGGTGGCTGAGAACACTTGATGTGAGCGTTTCTGTCGCGTGCAGGAAGCAGCCTGGAACAGGCACATCAGGCCTTTCCTTTGGGGCAGACAGGTTTGTCCAGGGCACTGCAGCATTCCCTAAATTGGGACCTGGTGACACATCCTGGAGTCATGGAATGGTTTGGGTGGGAAGGGACCTTAAAGGACATCCATCCCCTGTCACGGTCAGGGACACCTCCCACTGTCCCAGGGTGCTCCAAGCCCTGTCCAGCCTGGCCTGGGACACTTCCAGAGATCCAGAGGCAGCCAGAGCTCCTTTGGGCACCCTGTGCCAGGGCCTGCCCACCCTCACAGGGAAGGATTTCTCCCCAGTATCCCATCTGACCCTGCCCTCTGGCAGTGGGAAGTCAGCACCCTCCTGCCCGAGGCTCCCGCTCTGATCTCACAGCTCAGCTGCTCGTGGCAGCATCCCTTGTCCAGCCGTGTCCAAAGCCCCCCTTGTCCAGCCGTGTCCAAAGCCCCCTTTGTCCAGCAGCTGTCACCCCCACATCCCAAGATCATGACCCAGCCAGGCCCTTTGGGCTGAAATGTTCCAGGCAGGAGCCAGACCGCTTCTGCTGGACACAGGAGCCCCATTATCCGTAGGGTCCAGAAATCACAAGTTTGACTAAAATTTTAGATGACAAGAGTTTATTCCAAGGCTTCACTATTTTTATTTGGAAAATTAACTTGTCTTTGGATTGATTTCTTTGAGACAGCGGTGCGGCAGCTGGTGGACAAAAGGTTTCCTGTGCAAAGACTTGAGAATTAGAAAATAAGTATTTGTAAAGTGAAAGACTGTTGTAAGTTTCAATAGATGGGTTGAACGCAACAGCAATGCATAACTTGAAAGAGGCGGGTGTTTAAGCATGGCATGGTGGCGATATGAAGTCCAGAGGACGGTGACTATTATGGGCTATAATGTCAATATTTACCTCAATCCCACCCTTTCCTTTCCTGCGGCTTCATGAGGGGCGCATACCCACGCTCTCCGCTAGGGGGCGCTCGGCAACAAGGGCGGGGCCCGCCGCGCCCACGTGACGTCGTGTCACGCGCGGCGCCGGGTCACGTGCGGCGTGGTGGACGCATTTCATCTGCGCATGCTCGCGCGGCCCGTGCGGCGTCGGCCGGGAAACCCCTCGGCGCAGCGCTGAGGGCAGGGGCGGCCGCGGGAGCCGCCATCGGGGCCGCGCGGGGCCGAACCGAGCCGAGCGGGGCCGAACGGAACCGAGCCGAACCGAGTGGGGCCGAGCCTGAATAGAGCGGGGCGGCGCCGGGCCGAGCGGGCCCGAGCCCGAGCCCCAACCCGAACCGAGAGGAGCCGAGCGGGGCCGAGTGCTAGTCGAGCCCAAAGCGAGCGAGGCCGAGGCCGAGCCCGATCCGAGCCCGAACCGAGCGGGGCCCAGCCCGGGTCGAGCGGGGCCGAGAGCAGGAGCCGGGCGGGCGCGCCGCGCTCGCCGAGGGCCGCGGTCGTTGCGGGGCGAGGGCCGCGGGCTCGCCACGATGGAGACCTGAGGCCTCGCCAGCCCCGAGCCCTGAGGCCGCGGCCCGGCCATGGCGCAGCGTCGCGGGCTCTGAGCGCCGCTCGCCGCCCCAGCGCCGCCGCTCCGGCCCCCCCGGGCCCTGCCCGACCCCCGCGGCCCCGCCGCGCCAGAGCGGGCGCCGCCCGCGCCCCGCCATGTCGTGCGTGCATTACAAGTTCTCCTCCAAGCTCAACTATGACACGGTCACCTTCGACGGGCTGCACATCTCCCTGAGCGACCTCAAGCGCCAGATCATGGGCCGGGAGAAGCTGAAGGCGGCCGACTGCGACCTGCAGATTACCAACGCGCAGACCAAAGAAGGTGCGTGGGGTTCGGGGGCAGCGGTGATGGAGCGGTGATGGAGCGGTGGCTGCTGTGGGCTCAGAGCTCTTCCTTTGTAGCTGCTGCTGCTCTCACAACATGCGAGCACGAGTTCGTGTGCGACGGTGCTACAAAAGTGTTGGTTTCCTGGAGTTGTAGCTAAAATGGGGGAAGAGATGTCTTTACCGTAACAAATCTGCCGGCTTTCTTTGAAGTCTGGCAGAGAAATGTGAAGGTGATGGGAATAGAGCACATGGCTACTTTGAATGGGGGAAAAAAAAGTGTGTTTGATGACTGAACTTTGTTTCATTGAAAGCAAGTGCCCATTGCAGTAATTGCTTGGAAGCAACAATTTGTATCGAGTGTATCAGTGAGTTACAATTTCTGCAAACCTTTAAAGCCTCTTGCCCTGTCAGCGTTCTGTGTAGCAAAATTACTCTTGGGAATTCCTGGGTAATGTAAGTTTTCCAAACAAAAGACACTGTAATTTAGATACTACTGAGCATCATTTCATCATTCTTGTCTAATTTTTTTTTTCTTCCTGACACATAGTGTTTGCGGTATCAGGGCAGTCTGGAAGTTTTATGGCAGAACGTTTACAGTGAATATATGCAAGAAAGTCATAAATTCGCTTAATCTAATAAACAGTGCTTGATTCTGCAGTGTGAATATGGGCTTGTGTTACTATGATGCTTCAATCTGGTAATCTGCCATCCTGATAAGTTTGAATGTGATTAAAGACTTCAAAGTGTGACTTTTCAGAAATAAAAAGAATTGTGTTTTCATTCCTGCAACTTTAAACCTTTTTTATTTTCCTTCTCTATGGTTCTGTGTGTCAGTAGTTCTTTTCTTTAAAATGTGCACTGGTGGGGGTTTTTTTATCTTTCACTGTTATGTATTGAAGTTTAAACAGAATGCTGTGTAACGTCGGAGGGGTTGTAGTTAAAGCATCTGTTTATCTACAGGTATTTAAATTATTTCCAGGAGAGTGTGAAGAGATTTCCCAGCACAGCCTTAGGGATGCAGGGGATGCTGTTGTGTTGCACTATAAATGTAGGTAGAGACACAGCTCAGAAGCCTTGGATTTTTTAACAGCATTGAATAAAGCTGTGGAAGGCTTTTGACGCCTGGGTTTGATTTGCTGTGAGGGCTGTGCTGAGGAGGTCCCCGCTGTGTCCCCAGTTCTGGGACACTCCGGGCTCCCAGAGGCAGCGGCAGTCACGCGATGGGCACCAGAACAACTGCTTTGAAATAGACCAAACACACGGAGTTTGTTGGAGCAGGTGAACAGAAAGCAAAGATGTTAAGAGAAAAAAGATGCTCCTAAATGTCACCTCATAAAGTGTAACTGCAGCATCCTGGGACTAGATTTACGGGGATGTTACTTTGTTTTCATATGTAGCCAGAGTCCAGGGAAAGAAAAGTGCCTCACTAGAAGGCACTAAATGCTAATTTTGGTATTGCCTCAAGATGAAGTTAAAAAAGCATTGTCCTGGGTCCTATACACAGGTCGTGTTGAACTTCAACCTCTGCAAAATGAGTATTAAATTATAAATATATAACTATGTAAAATGCTTAATTTTTAATTTTATATTAATGACTCAGATGCTTATTGAACCTTTCCTAAGGCTGTTTTCCATGTTAAAAGGCAAAAATCCCTCTGTGGTTTGCAGAGCATCGCTAGCAAATGTATTTCCAAAATTTACGTCTGTCAAATCTTTGGTTTCTAGACGTAAATGTGAATCTCAGTTTTTATTCATCAGATGTAGATGCTTAAATTAATCTGCAGAAATTAAAATAACAGGTAGGCTGGGATATTCTACCTAAGTGGGATGCTAGGAACTCTTACATGTGGACATAAGTGTTGAGTTTTTATAACTTTGTCTATTCATAAGTCCTGAGTAAATGCTAAAATGATATTTGGAAAGAACCAAGTGAGCCATGAGTGGAGATGTGCTGTGTATTCAGATTGTTCCAAGATTCTGGAAGCTTTTACAGTTCTGGAGCTGTTACTTTTCCTAATAGAAAGATAGTAATAGAAGAACTGCTAATACAGGCTAAAAGTACACAGGATTTAAAATATCAGTGGGAAAAAAGGATCTGATGGATTGTGTAAGATTCCGGGAATGCAGAGTGAGTAGGTGGGACCTGTTTTATGTAGGGGTTTTGTCTTCCATGCTTGCTATCAAGGCGTGTTCTCTAAAGCCTGCGCTCTAGAGTGGTGCTTTTAAACTTGTCTTTGTTTCATTGGATCTGGATTTTTTACCTGTGTTCTGTAACAGTTGTTCCCAGAATATTGTGGAAGAGCTGCAAGCTCCACAACTGAGGTTTATTGAGTGCTCTTTCCTGTGCTGTGGCATTCTGAAACAGAACACTTGGAAAGGGCAAAATACAAAGAAAATAAACCCAAAACTTTGCACTGAACTGGTGTGGGATGGCTGAATGGTTTTAAGGCAGAATGGTGCTCAGGCACTTCAGCCCCATGCTGACACCACAGCAGAGCCAAAAGGACCTTAAAGCAGGGGCTGGGTGGTGTAATGCAATTAATGACTGAAAGTAGGATGGATTTGATTTGCTCATCCCTTCAGAGCGGTGCAGGGGCTCTGGTGAGGCACAGTGCTGTGTGGAAACAGTGCAGTGGAGATTCGCTGGGCTCTTTGGCGTCCTGGGCCAGCTTGTTCCAGAAGTGATGATCTGCCTGCTGTAGATGAGATCAGTGATTCCTGTTCTGGCGGCAGCAGAAAATCCAACAGGACTGGCCCAGTCTGTTACTGGGGAAATTTCAAGCTGGCTTTCATAGCCAGCTACAGCAGTGGCTTGTCCCAATGTTGAGCAAGTGGTGGTAATGAGATGAGGGTTAAATCCTGTTTAAGTAGAAGATGTGTTCCAGGGTTCCCTGTGTTCTGGTAGGGACAGCCTGGCATGTTGGCAGGCATTGCAGCTCTTACTGCCCATCCTTCCCCCAGCAGCTGCCCAGCACACCTAGGCTTGCCTTCCAAGGACTCCTGGTGAGTTCTGTACTTCATCTGGGTGGAAAACCCCTCAGAGTGCTCAGAGCTGCTTGGGCAATGCTGTCAGATGAAACCATGGATGAAGGTGGCCAGAAAATAACATGGGAACTTCTGTCAGTAACTTGTTTATAGCATACATAAACACAAATCATTAAAACTAGCAGAAATTCTTATAATAGATAAATTAAGAAGTGGAGGTTTTAAATTGCTCATTCAATGTGAAGCAGCATAAACTTGCCAGCAAATCAGAGCTCTTTGCACTTAGCTGTAAGAAGTTGTGGACACTAATGCAGTAGTTGATGTCAGATTTCTTTGTCAGTGTGAGGCAGCAGTCAGGGCAGCTGCTGTTAACTAGTTTGCCTCCATTCATGCCTTGAAACACTTCTTTCTCTGGACCCTTTCAAGCTACTATTTTCTTGTAGGATAAATAGCAAGTTTTAGACTGTCGTGTCTCTTCTGCTCTTGCCTTTACTATCCAGATATTTCTTAGCTTTTGCAGGTATTTTGGGTTAGTTGGGTACTTTTAATCACAGCTCAGATTGACAAATTCCAGTGGCCATCACTTCCTGGCCATCACTGGTGGTAAAACAAGTTTGTGCTATATAGGAGTGGGAATGAATTATGTTGCTGCCTCCAGCTTTGAGCATTTCTGTTAAAGCTCTGCTTGGACAAGTGTGAGCAGTAGCTGTGTGGAGTTGGCCTCACTGCTGACCTTGAGGTGTGAAGTCATGGAGAGACAGTGACAGGGCTGTGCAGGCCCTGGGACGTGTGAGTCTCTGCCCTGGGGATGTTGCTGCTCATGAGGAGCAGGTTCCTGTTGGGAGATGCCAGTTTAATCTGAAAGCCTTTTTTCAGTGAAGCCACTGTTGCTTATCTTGTATCTCTGAAATCACAGTCCAGTGGTTTATGATCTGGACCAGAAAGAAAGAACATTTTTGTTTGGCTGTGGTCCATAAGTAGAAACAGCTGCTCTGGTCTTCTAGAATTGCAGCTGGCACCACCCTCCCGGTGTTTGTCTCGGCCTCAGCACTGCTTGAGCTCCTTCCCCATCAGAAAGTCCCGGTGCAGCCTCTCTTGGCAGGTGGCTGTGTGAGGAGCAGAGCTCCAGGGCTTGTGTCAGGATGTGACTTCTGTAAGAGCTGCTGTTTCTGTCACTGCTAGTCTTTTCACCCACAGTTTTAAAGTACTCTGCAGTCCAGAGGAGTCTTGCTGTTTGGTTCCCTGGGGGAAAGATCAGGAATTAGTTTCAGCTAAATGATCTCTCAGTTTTCTGAAGAAATGTTGTGTTAGTTGGAAATAGAAGTAAAATTTTAATTTCATGGTTGAAGTGATGTCTTCTGCTAGGTATGTTTTGGTCTGAGGAAGTTTCCTGCCTGTAGGAATAATATACTGAAAAATGGAGCATAAATTGTGAGATACTTGTATTTTGTGTGTGATCACTGAGCAAACTCATCTTGACAGAGCTTGACTAGATACACAACAGCTCTGGGTTTCAGAGCAGTGTTCTGATTCAGTCTGCAAAAGTAAGAGATTGGCATAACTAACACTGCAGGCACATCACAGGGAAGGCCTGCTCATGGTGCTTTACAATATTTAGTCATATCCAGCCTGTATAAGTTCTTTATAAATACCATTTTTATGGAGAGGGCTTTGCATTTTATGCTTATTCAAAGTGTGTCTGAGAGTTGGAGTTTTGTTTGGGCCTTATGTAAAAGATCAGGGGGCTTTTCTTCTCTTTAGACAACCAGCACAGTACAGGTCAAGGCAGGGCAGGGATGGATTCAGGCACATGCTGTTTTCCAAAGGCTTTTCGAGACTGCCTTCAGAAGTAATTTCGTTTGAGCCTCTCTTCTCTGCAGAAAGTGATTGGAAAGAACTTGTATCCCTTTGGTTAATTCAGACTGGATGGTGAGCTTAAGGGGGGAGATACCACTTTAGTTTGAGCCACTTCTGTCCTATTTGTGAAAGCAAGCTCAGAAACCCCCAAGTTTTTGTGCTCCAAACTCCAGTGCTGCAGTTTCAGTTGCATTTCTCTGTCAGGTCCTGAGCAGCTGCCCAGCCTGGTTGGGGTGGTGCAGCCCCAACCACAGAGCTGGTGGCTCTGCTGTTCTGCCAGGCCTGAGCAGGGCAGCAGAGGGGGAGTCAGGTGTACTTAACACACTGAAAGCAGTGGTGCAGTTTCTCTGCTTTAGCTGGTGCCTGGTTTGTTCAGAACCAGCAGTCACAGACTTTAGAGTCTGCTTTATGCAGGTGAGGCTTGGCTTTGGTTTGTTTTTCTCCAGAGATCTCTTGTTTTCATAGCTAGTCAGAAGCAAAAACAGCTTAAAACAGATCAGGGAAAAACCTCATGCATTATCAGACTCTGCTTTAGTGTAATTTGAGACCATTTTGCTCTTGGCATTCAAACTAGCTTCAAAAACTGAAAATTATTTTGCTGGTTGTGTTTGATAATCAAACCTGAAGGTTCCTTGACAGGTGCTGTTGGTGTTTTGAGAGGATGAAAGCCTGATGTTATGTATAAAATTTTGCTTTTAGATCTGCAGAGGGCTTCTCAAAAGTGCTTTGTAATTACATATTAAATACATTCTTACAAATTGACTAATGTTTCTTCTGTGTTGATGTTGTTTCCAGAATACACCGATGATAGTGCTCTGATTCCCAAGAACTCATCGGTGATTGTGAGGAGGATCCCCATTGGAGGAGTTAAAGCAACCAGCAAAACATACGTTATGTGAGTAGTGCAAACATTCTGTCCTTTGGGAGGGGTCAGGGCGCCCACCGTGTTACTGACAGCCCTTGCACAGGCACCGGGCTTGTAGCTTGCTCCGTAACGCTGCTGCTGGTGTTTGTAGTCATGGGTTAGATTCCAATGTGTCTGTCCCAAAGGAGACTTCCAGTTTGGTGTTCAGGCACCAACAGTGGTAACTTTTGAGAGAATTCTATTGAGTTTGGTTTGGCTTTTATTTTTCTGAGATTCAAGGGCAGATCCTTTTTCCTCTATGTGGGGAGATTCCTTATGATGTGTGTCTGCCTTTTTAACAAAGACAGGTTTGCATTGTAGTGTAAACTTGGCTTTTGTTCCTGTCTCAGAAGTGATTCTGGGTGTTGAACTGTCACCTGCATTTGGGGGAGGTGGGGCAGGATATAGCAGGTATTTTTCTGCCTTACATCTGGGGGGGTTGTGTAGTAGTTGTAGAGGAAAGACAAAGAGTTGCCAGCTGGTGAATCATGCAAACAAGAAGTTTAATTCCTAAGCAATTCCTGTGCGTTTCCTAAACCCACAGTGTCTGTTTGAGGCCAGAGAAAAAGAACCATACCCTAAAGGGTGCTGGCTTTTATGCAAGTACCATGGAGGAATAGTTAATCCTGTCCAAACTCAACTCTCAGAAGCAGTTTAGCACATTACCAAATGTACTGATTACCTTTCTGTCTGTACCCAGGCTGGGATCTGTGCTCCAGGTTTTAATTCTGTATTTCTAAGGTTTACACCCGATTCTCTGTCCTCAGTATTGATTAAAATCACAGATACTCAAATGCAATCCTGACAACAGGATTATTTCTGCATTGATGTTTTCATACAGTCCAGATCTATAATAGCTACATCAACTCTGTTAAAATGGGCATGTTTTTCAACCTCCTTAAAGCCATGCCTCTTCACCACCAGCAGGAGATATTATTAGCTTGTGGTTTTGTGATGTCTTTCTAATGTTGGTTCTCAATAAAGTACCCTGAGGAGTTACAGTGTGTCGTGAACAAACAATACAGCAACATCCTGATACCCATGAACCATTTGCAAGCAAAAAAACCCAAATGGATGTGGCTCTGCATGTAACCTTGGGGCATGTTACTGCAGCAGTTGGTGCAGCGCTTCCCAGCTCTCCCTCAGGATTCTGTACCCACGGCATTGTCTGTAAACACAGCCTTGCTTTGGGGTTCATTCCAGCTGAGTGCTGTCCTGCCACTGCACCTTGCCTGGTGTTGTAAAGCCCTCCAAAGAATCAAAGCTGACATCAAAGATTCTGTCAGTACTGGTGTGGGGGCATCAGGAAAGAAGAGCACTGCTGTGGGAGAGTTGAAAATTAACCAGCAAATGAGCTTTCTGTTCCTCAGCTGCAGAAACCACTGCTAGGGTGGTTCATGTTTGGGGGTGGGGAATGTCTGCTGGAATGGTGGAGAGGCCTTCAGAAAGGCATTACTCACCTTGCAGTAAATGGCTGAGGCAACTATTGTGTGGTAATCCAAAGTATTTCTGTGTACTTCCTCACCTTCAGGAGGTATAATTGGGAGCCTGGGGGGAGGGTTAGCAATGGCAGGAAGCTGAGCCTCTCTATTGGCATGTGAATTCCCCAGCAGCCTTTGCATTATTTCTGCTCATGGGACTCTTTGGATGATGCATGGATTGTTTGTTAGCTCTCTCAGTGGCTGCATGTGTGGTTCATGATGAGGAGCATGCAGGTCCTGACCACCGAGTATGTGGAATCTCAGCAAGTTTTCAAATGTAATACATATTTCCTAAAATATTGTAACATATTCAAGATTATTTTATAGCAAATTCTGGCAATTAAGACCTTTTTTTTTGTCACAGGACTCCTAAATCGCACAAAATCCTAGAAACTACTTTCAGGTGACATTTCTACTACTACTTTTAGTCAATATAGCAAATGTAACATGTTTAATATTTTGGCACCTTGATGGCTAAATATAGTAGATCTCTGAACACAGTGCTTGGGCTTCCACAAAGAAACACTGTTCTAGAGACTATGCTGCTGACACTGTTATGTTGCCCCCTTGTCACATGACTGTGTTTTTCACTCCTGCAGACTTGCACTTGTCGATTATCCTAGTTCTTTCATAGAAACTGAAGCCCTGTACCTGGTACCTGTGTGCGATACCAGGGGTGTACATGTTGGCCAAAGCTGCCCCAATGCTTTGGTGATTGATTATTTGAGAACACAGAACTCTAGTACAGACTTCGTGGGTTTGATACTTAGAGAGCAGAGACAAAATGTCTGAGGACTTCCTCTTGCACTGTTGTGTTCTAGATCTGTAAGTCTTGAGTAATTGATGATGGTGTAGAAATGTGATTTTGGGGTTTTTCTTTTAGTTTCACCAAATGTACCAAGAGAGAACAATTTATGTTACAAATAAATGTCTACATTCACTAGTGTATTGGAGCATAATGTGATGTTCAGGTTCTGGAATCTTTGTGTTGGGTACAAAGTGATTTGTTTTAAATTCTGATCACCTTTGTTTCTTCTTCTAGAAGTCGAAGTGAGCCAGTGAGTGGAACATCAAAAGCAGTATGTAAAAACACAATCTCACACTTTTTTTCCTACACATTGCACTTAGTTCTAAACAATGCAGCCTTTTATTAATCTGCCAAACGTTAACTTAATATATTTTCCAGTAAAACCTAGTGTATGTTGTAAATACATTGTATTTGATTCAGCATAGTAAAAACTGGGTAATGCCATCATTTGCAGAGTTCTAATGTGAATATTGGTATTTGTGCCTAGTAATGCATTGTATTTCATATTGAATATGCCAGAATCTTTCCTGTATGACTCTGTGTTGTACAGATAATGTATGATCGTTTCCAGATCCTGTAGGCTCAAGGTTTGCACACTGAACATGGTGCCATGTTCTACATCTGTCTGTCTATAGCTAGTGATATGTATGTTTGTATAGGTTGTTGTGTGCTTTTTGTTTCTTGCAATAAAAACTGTTTGGAGTGTATTTTTTGCCATTTTCACATTGTATCACTTAGCTTTTGTTTTTAAATAACTTTTTTTTTTGGCTAATGGTTTTTGAAAATGTTATCAAAAACCACTGAGAAATCATTATTGTGAAACTTGGTTCTGGTCCTTACTTTTGACTTGGGGGTTCAAACAAATACCAAACCCAGCATATCCCAGACGTTTTCAGGACAGTTCTGTGCAGCTAAATGATTCTTTCCTGTGTCCTTGAATATTTGGGTATTTGTTCCTAGAACTGTATAATTGAAGTGATACTGTCTGGGCCCCCCTGAGTACAGAAATGTCTTTAATAGCCTGACGTGAATTTCAATATTGCTGCTACACAGAGTGGTATTCTAAAGTTCTGTATTTGATCTCTCCCCCTTTATCTGGTGAAGCAGTTTAGTTCAACAGTTCGTCTGCAAATGACAATATGTAACACAAATTTGTGCACCAAGTTAGAGCTTGGGGCATTTGGGGGTGAAATCTCTGTCACTTTTCTTAACTCCTGCCTGCAGCACATTTTTGGATCTGAGTGACTCCAGGGCTGACTGCTGCTGTAATGCCCAAAGGTTAAAGCCTTTCTTTAGTATACCACCACTTGGAATTCACATTTGGAAAAGGGGCAGCATTTTCCTTCAGGTTTGCAAACACTTGTACTGGTGCTAACAGATAATCCCACACGGAAATCCGTGCCTGGGGATGGGCTAGATCTTGGTGTGCAACTGTGCTTTTTCAATAGTCCTTAGAGTATCAAAGTACTATTTGGTGGGGTTTATTTTTTATCTTTATTTTAAGTATAACTGCTTCTCCTTCACTAGACTGGTGTGAGGCATTACACTAACCCTGGATCATTGGTTCTGATCACTTGATCAGCTATTAGGATAACTTAATCTAGAAATTCCTGAACTCTGGGGCTGTGTTCTGGGAAGAATACAGCCTCTGGTTCCCATGGAAACAATCAACTTCAAATTGAAAATTTGCTGTGTGTAGGTCTAAAACCACTAAATGTAATATCCATAATTCTATTGCTGATTGATTGCAATTCATTTTGGAGATGAATGCCTCTCATTGTGAGTTGGAGTTAGTTGAACTGGCCCAGTGACCCTAGCAGTTAATGTAATGCATTTATGTAAACCACGGTTATAGTATTTGATCCAATTCAGATGGGTTTTTATTTCTTGAAAACAGTTCTTTTTCTTTTTGTTTACTAGCATGTGTATAAACACAAACCACGTGTTCATAAATAAAGTTAACATTCTTTTAGCCTCGTGTGTTCCCTGGCATGTCTGTATTACATTGCTCAGTAGCATCTTACCATAAGCTAATGTAGATGTGTCAAAAAGAAAAAAGGAAAAATCCCAGAGTGGGAGGGAAGACAGTGTGAGTGAGAACTAACAGCAGGAAAGGAAAAGCAAAGCAAAGCCATTCCCTGGTGTGCTCTGACTGTCCTTGGTCTGGGAGGGTGGAAGCCTTGCATCCCTCTGTACAGGTCTCTCTCACTGGAAAAGCCCTGCAGCCTCAGCAGCTTCTGGGGCTGGAGACACAAATAGTTTATCCTTAAGGCTAACTCAGGTCTTGGTGTGGGGGGATTGTTTGCCTTTTTTTTTTTTTTAACACACATATTTCTGCAGGTATTTCAGAGCAGAATCTGGGTCTTGTGCAGTTGGAGTATATCACTAGGAACCTTGTTATTGATGGAGAGTAAAGCTGCAAAGTTAAAATCAGGGTTTTTTTCTTAAAAGATGCACAAAAGCTTCTTCTTTTTAATATTTTTTCATAGTCATACTCTTCTGCCAGCTGCCATCCCACCCCTGGCACAGCCAAATCCCTCCTGCTTTAGGGTCAGTGTCTGGGTGGTACCTTGGGGCTCTCGGAGGCTGCGCAAGGGCCGAGCTGTGCTCATTGGTTTAGTGTCGCCAGGCACAGCTGGAGCCTCCCTGGCTGAGCTACGGCTTTGGGGAGCCCTGTCATTTCAGTGCAGCACTCCAGCAGTGAGATCAGCCTTCTCCTCCTCTCTTCTGTCCCCTTGCCCACTTGGCTTCCTGTCAGTTCCTGTTCAGTCTTCTGCATGGCATGGGAGTTAAAACATTGGCTGTTGAGTTTAGGGTTTGGGGGTTACTTTTTCTGGGTTGGTTTTGGGGTTGTTTTTTTTTTTTACAGTACTTCTGCAGTGTTGTCTTAGGGTTGACTACAGATTCATGGAGATGTTTCTACTTGACAGTTTTGAGGAACTGCCAGGAAATACTTCAGTAGAAATTTAAAAGGAAAAAAATTGGCAAAAATGTAGGATGGTTGAAAGATGGCCGTGGGCAAATGCACTGAAGAGTACATTAATTATCTGTTTGCTGCTTTTGGTACCTGTTCAGTATCACCTCCTTTAATAAATTAGACTGTTGCCTGCAGGGTGTATAATAGCAGCTTCCAAAAAAAAAAAAAATAGAGGAAAGAATTAATAGTTTGTTAACCATTGTATTTCAGTTCCTGGTCAGTACTAGACCATTTAATGCTAGAGCTTACCTAATTTCTTGCCTATTTCTGAAAAAACACAAAATTATAGCTGTGCCTGCCCTGAGAGAACACTGACCTGCTTTCTCACATGTAAAAGAGTGGCATGTGGAGCATGAAGCTTCAAAATGCTTGTGCAAGTCTCCTTTTGAACAGAACTAGGTACAAAGCATTCTGGAAGGAAGGAGAGGTGAAAGTTGTGGTAAGACTTGCAGGGGAATGAAGGTCTTTTTGTCCAGATCTCTGTGTTCCTCTTCAAAGACATTCTCAAGAGCTATTTAGTCAGTAATGCAGGAATGCTGTATGTGAAAGCACAGAAGACAGCGACTTAGTGGTGTGAGGAATCATCTTGTGCATGGAAGTACTTTTTCCCTATCTGCTAAAACTCTTCCCTCGAATTCTCTGCTACATTAGGTAGTAAAGAATAAGACCTTCTTTAAGGAAAGGTTTTAATCTCTTAGCTGACCTGCTTAATGACTTCTTAGAGAGCTGTTCAGTTCACATTGTGAAATTTTATTCTACATTTTTGAGCAATTTAGATGTAATAAGCAGTGGTTCAAGTGTCTTTCTGGTACTGTTGTGCTAGCTCAAGTGCTGCTCATGGCATGATATAATTCAATATGCTGCAGAAGGAACTAGATCGAGTTAACCTTTTTACTTGTGGCAAAACTTCTCTTCAGCACTAGTTCTCTGACTCCTAGTCATTCCTGAGAGCTGTTCCATGGGCAGCTGAGAAAAATGGAGGCAGAAATTCCAGGCTTGTGCTCTGAATCCATGTTTTTATCATCAAAAGTATGCTTTGCACTTTCCTTTGTTCATTTAACACTGGACTGCTATTAAAGATCAGGTTTGGTCTGAGTGCAAGGAGTCATCTAAATTCTCACTGATTTGGGTGGCAGGGTCAGTCTAGTAACGTACAAGAAATCAGTTTTTTCAATTTTTATAGTCTACTCTGTCATTATAAACACCTTTATATAAATTATTTGAGCAGTTGGTTTTTCTCCAAAGTGTCAGGTTGTGGCTCTAGTTCTAGATGGGCTTTTATTTGGGTTTATTTGGGTACTGACAGGAGGGGCAGAGTGTGTGTTTTGAGGCTGCTGGGGGTGGCCTCCATTCTGACAGGCAGATGTGGGTTCACAAAATCATCACTGTGCACGTATAGAAATGATGAGGCATTCACTGATTTACGAACTACACTAATATGCTACCTGGAGTGATGCTTCTGCCTCAATTAAACTTAAATTTTTTAAAAATCCTTTTTAGCTGAAAATTGACAGCTTCCTTACCCTTTTGGAAGAGGTCCCTCTCTAAGATATTCTGAGCAATAAGTAGATCTCCATTGGGGTTGGTTATTTTAATTTCTTCTCATAAGCATGTAGATTTTCTTAAGCCATCATAGATTTGGACTTTGTTTTGAATAAACACAAATTACACTGGGTTGGGATATCCTTTGGGTGACACTCAAGGGGATATAGTGCAGACATTCAGACTATAGTAGAGGTTAACTATTGCTGTGTTTTGACTGTAGAACTTGAATATGTGTTTAATTTTTTGTGAACAGATTGATGACTCTTCTGCATCTATTTCTCTGGCCCAGCTTACTAAGGTATATATATATTCTTGTCAAATACTTAAAAAAGTGTTTGCTTCCTATTTTTAAATTGGTACTGTGATCTATAGGTGAATAACTGTTGTAATTGGAAAGCCCTCTTCAATTTTTATTAACTTAAAGTATTTCTTTTAACTTTAAAATGTGTGTATATTTTGATACTATCCTGTAAAGAGTAGTTCCCAGTTTGGGAAGATAGAAGGGGAGTACCTTATCAGCCTCAGCATAATGTTGCAGTATTACTCATCCTCAAGACACAAAGAAGAAGCTCTTCAGAAGCTGTTTTACCGTTTTTCATACGTTTCATTAATTTTGCGTTGGAAACTAACCCAGTTTGTACAGAAGAATTTAATTGGCTGTAAATTACGGACATTCCAGGGGGGTGTGACCAGCCACAAGAGAAGCGGTTCTGTACCATGGACAATTGCATGGCTATTTTTGAATCCCTAGTCATAGTTACAGACCCATTCTCTGAATGCTGCACAATTCCATAAATTGTGGGATCTATACAGTGGACAACCCAAGCTAATTTGTTTGAACGCAGACTGTGTAAATTGTGTAAATGTACCTCGTTTATAGGAATATACCAATGTGTGTGTGTGGCATCTGAGCAGCTGTGACCTTCTGAAACTGTTGTAATGCCATGTTTTGCTCGGGAACTGCTTGCATTTTTGCTCACCAATGTATAATTTGTCTGGGAAAGCACTAGTGACTACACTGTGTGGACAGGCCACCAGTCCCTAAAGTGACAGGCAGTAGAGTAGGCAGGGCCTGAGGCAGAGCAGCTAGTTCTTTGTCATCAAGATAAAGACTGGAGTTCATTTCTAATAAAAAGAAATCTCTTCCCACTGGTAACTTTTCCCCTCTTCACTACAAAAATTAAGTTGTATGCATTTGGCAAAAAAAACCAAACCCAAACATTATATATATAAATATCTCTAGTTTGGAAGGTAGCCACCCAAAGAATTGATCCCCATTAGTGCCGTTCCTAAATGTGTCCTTGGGTCTGTAACCTCATGTGAAGTTTTACTCTAAAATGTGCAAAGCTGTCCAAGGGGTGGGGGTACACATTTGAGCTTTTGAGGATATTTAAGTATTTCAGAAAAATACAGGAAGATGACACCAAGTGGCTCAGCACTGTTACTCCCTCTAATGGCTCTAGTGCAGCCCGGCTCAGCACAGAGGCAATGTGTTAACAGTTCTCTGGTGATTATTACTATGTATAAAATGCCATATTTGAATTTTGGTCTATTCCTACTAATGTTTTGTGGCTTTTGGATGTGTTTTGTAAACCGTTTGGGTTCAAACAAATTAGTCAAATATTATCTGTAAAGTTTTCTGTAACTGTTAATGGAAATGATTTCATAGTTGGCGATCCGGATTCTGTTACTGTGGAGAAACACTGTGTATATGAAACAACCATTTAATAAAATGTTGAAACTAGTTGGTTGCTTTTGTGAATGAATGCATACAAAACCAAACCATGAGTGCTTGAGCTGAGTGATAGGTGCTTGAAGGCCCAGGTCATTTACAGTCACTCCCTTAGACCCTGCTTGTATCTGGACTAGTGTGTAATAAAAACATTTGGACAAATATGACTTAAAAATCAGCTGGTTTCAGTAATTTGAACATCTAGTTGTGCAGAAGGTTTATATTACAATTTGTGTGTTAAAAGGACATAGTCAACTGGAAAAAACTGCAGATTGTCTTCACTGTAGATAAATCACTTCGCAGGAAGAAGTTAGGAGGGGGAAGATGCAGTTTGAACTGCCTACAGCTCCTGCTGCAGAACTTTCTGCTGAAAAGAATTTTACCTTGCTTAGAGTTTGTAAAATCCTTTGGTCTTTTTAATACTTGTGTGTGTGAAGCTGAGTTTCAGCAAGCAAACCTAACTGCCCCACCTCTGCAGTTCTGTGTCCTTTTAATACTGCAAAACATATATAATGCTGCTTGTATCCATCTTAATTCCTTGTCCAGTGGAGAGCTTCTCCTGCATATAGTCTGGAGCTTAAAAATCAGTGAAAAATACTGGACATTGTTTATCTACACATAGCTTCAGTCCTCTGAAGAAAATTGGATTGGTTACACAAGTCTTGCTGTAAGGTACAAACAGAGCCTAAGGTTTGAGTGCCCAAGAGTGCTCTTTTCTAGTAGGTTCTCAGGCACATAAACATCATGTCATGGCATAAGGACTCCCCAGACCATCTTCAGCGCAAATCTGTTTGGTATAAGCAGCTGCTCTCATGCAAGCTCAGCTAGTGTAGTGCTGCTCTTTACAGGATTGGATGACTGGTGTTGTCTTGGGCTGCGTGGGCTTAAATGTGTTTCTAATGTGTGTGTCAAATAATTACCTGTTGCACAGACTGCCAACCTGGCTGAAGCCAATGCTTCCGAGGAGGATAAAATAAAAGCTATGATGACACAGTCTGGCCATGAATATGATCCAGTCAAGTAAGTATTGCTAATGTGAAACTTGTTCTTTGAAGTTGATGTAAACATTGTAGAGATGTTTTTTTTCAAACAAGAGAGACACATTAATCTCTTTTCTTTTTTTTCCCCAAAAAACTTGTAGTTACATGAAGAAACCTGTGGGGCCACCTCCACCCTCCTATACCTGCTTCCGCTGTGGCAAACCTGGGCACTACATAAAGAACTGTCCAACAAATGGGGTAAGACCTGGGAGACTTAGGGGTGCTCAGTTTTTAATTTTTATCTGGAAAGTTACATAACAAATGTGAATACTCATTGTAAGAATTGTGTCTTTTGGTGTGAGACACAGAGGTTACATGGCAGTGTTGCAGAAGCCTTTGGATTCAAGAAAAATCTGGAATTGTAAATTTTTTGCTAGGTCAGAGGCACTAAATATTCCCATAGATCTTTCTCTGTGAACCCCTGGGTATAACTTGATGTATCTCAAGATAAGTTTCTCCAAGCCCTGAATCCAGCTCCCTCTGAATTGTCCTTTGGAGGAGGAGCAGGTCTGGGGGATTTCACCCTTAAGGAACGGGTAGTTAAGCCAAAGAATGTCAGTGAGTTCAAAATATTGCTCTGGCCTCTGGAACACTCTGGCTGCATTAGTTTAGAGAAAAGAGTATTTTAGTCCAAAAACCCTTACACTAGGTAAGAGGAAAGGGTTAAAGGGTTTTGCTTAAAATAATCACTGAAATCTCATTTTCATTGTGGGCCTTGAGATATGTGTACATTTCTTAACAGGACAAAAATTTCGAGTCTGTTCCCAGAATTAAAAAAAGCACAGGAATTCCAAGAAGTTTTATGATGGAGGTGACGGACCCCAACACAAAGGGTGCCATGCTGACCAACACTGGGAAATACGCAATTCCAACCATAGATGCGTGAGTATGCGATTGGCTGGACTGATCCAAAAAGGGAATGGAAGGAACCAGGTGGAAATGCACGAGTGGTGCTGCAGCCACAATGGCCAGTATCTGGAATTATGGGGAGAAGGCATTGGCACTGGATCTCAGCTTTAAAATCCATGCTGCTGCCTGACATTAAAATGAGGGTCCTGCTCCTCACTGCCCTGGGAGCTGGTTAAACATGGGATATGCTGAGACTATTTCTGCAGAACGATTTCAGCAGCATTTGTAATTGGGATTGTTCTCTCTGGGAGATCATTTTGCTTCTAGTTTGTCTTTCAAAGATTTCATGTAAAATGTAATAAAGCAGCTGTTGGACTGTGACTCCCTCCCTCAGATGTGAAGCAGGCTCAAGTTTTCCTGTTGCCATAAACTAGGAAAACACTTGTGTGTGCTGAGCACAGTGGCTGTTCTAAAATACACTTGGTAGCCCTTCTAATTTTCTCTCCTGAATGTCCTTTTTTTGGAAGCAGTAACACAGACTTCTTTCAGTTAGAAAATATAATTACTGGGGGACGAGCTTTATCCTGAGCCTCCAATTTACATTTAGCCTCTGGCAAGGGAGAGCTGGGATTCATTTCACCTGATATGAGCTGTCAAATAGTTTTCTAGTCTGAACTGATTTCTTAGTTGATCCGATGAATGGGATACTTCTGCAGGAGAATTCGTCCTTCCCTCCCTGTTCTTGTGTTAGGGCTATAGAAAAGCAGTTCAAACTAAACAGCTGTGTTCAGGAAGGCCAATGGAGAGGGAGAAGAATTCCACATACTATCTTTCTTTGATAAGATTCTAGGCTTGGAAGAGTTTTCCCTTACATTTCTTTCTTTTGTTTTCCCCATGCTACTTCCAGGGAAGCTTATGCTATAGGAAAGAAGGAAAAGCCTCCCTTCCTACCTGAGGAGCCGTCATCCTCCTCAGAAGAAGATGATCCTATTCCAGATGAGCTGTTGTGTCTCATTTGTAAGGATATAATGACGGATGCGGTTGTTATTCCCTGCTGTGGAAACAGTTACTGTGATGAATGTAAGTGTTGCTGCCAGGTTTGTTAATTCCAAACATCAAATTTGATCTTCTGAGAGCAGAAATAGGAGATAAGGAAATTTCTGTGTTAGTTCTGTTGAATACTTCAGCATGTCCTGAACAGAGAAAGACTCTTCTTTTGTAGATGAGGCAGAAAGCTTTTTTCCCTCCTTATGTTTCTAGTTAAATCCTCTGTACCTGCAGAAGGAAGAGGATGAGGGGAGTGCATATTAGTGCAGGTGGTTACAGTATTAGATATCAAATGTATTTGTTTTGTCCACAGCCCTTTCTCTCACACAGAATTACATCTCCAACTTTGGGCACTTACTGCCCAAAGAACTGACATTGAGGCATTTCATCCACATTCGTCCCTAGAGCTAGTTAAAACCTTCAGAACTCAACCTCCTCATGGTTTTTTGAAATGTGTTGTATTCATTAACATGGAACGTCTTGCTGTACTAGCGTGGAAAAAAGACCAGTTGAGATGTCACATGCCAGTCTGCTCTGCATCTTTACATATTACCACAGTGAAGTATTGACCCTCTGCTGTATGCTAGAAAGTGTTGTAGAATTTCAGAATGGTTTGGAAGGAACCTTAAAGCTCATTTCATTCCAGCCTGCCTGCCACGGGCAAGGAGGCCTTCTACTAGCCCAGGTTGCTCCAAGCCTCATCCAAACTGGTCTTGAACACTTCCAGGGATGCCACAACTTCTCTGGGCAACCTGTTCCTCTGCCAGTTTCTTGCACTATAGAACATTTACAGCTTCATGCCTTCCATTCAAGACTGTATTTCCCCATTAATCATATGCTTGTTTTTGTAATTAATGAGAACCAAAAGAGTTTACTTAGTTTGGCTATAGACTACTTTAATATTTTAATTATTTGTAGGTATTAGAACAGCACTCCTGGAGTCTGAGGAACACACATGCCCTACCTGCCATCAGACAGATGTTTCTCCTGATGCTTTAATCGCTAACAAGTTCCTGCGCCAGGTAATGTGGTGACTTTAGCCTGAACTCTGTTACAAAAATCTATTTGTAAAGAGCTGAAAGGTACGAAAATATTAATTTAGATCTCCTTAAGCAAGGCTGAACTCAAGAAGCCTAAGTTTACTTTTCAAATACGCTATCTGTTTTTACAGAAGCCTACGGCTCATTAGAGACAATCTGGCAAATTCAGGACATACTTGTGTTTAATGGAATGTCCTCACTTTCAAATTGGGTGTTAACAGCAAAGTACTTTTAATCCAGAGACTCTGAGGTACCAGTCATGGATACCAGAGTTTCATGGGATGTGTTCATAGCCATGTGTTGGTTGGTTTAGGATGAATAGCACTTACAGGGACACACAGTGATCTTCCTGTAGGGATGCTTTTATTCATATTTCTACTGAAGTTTATTGTCACCTTTTCAAACATGTTTCCCTATATCTAGGCTGTCAACAACTTCAAAAATGAAACTGGTTACACAAAAAGGCTCCGTAAGATCCAGCAGCAGCAGCAGCAACAGCAGCAGCAGCAGCAGCTGCCGCCACCACCACCGCCACCACCACCGCCGCTGATGCGACAAACGATAACGCGCACCCTGCAGCCGCTGATGCGGCCGGCCCTGGCCCGGCAGCAGGACCCGCTCATGATCCCACTGGCCTCTCTGGCCTCCCGCTCCGCCCTCTCCTCCCTGGGCCCCGGGCCGTCCATGGCAGCTGGGCTGCCAGTCAATCCGTCTTCTGTGGTTGTCTCTGATCTCCCTCCAGCTGTGTCCCTCTCTCTCCGTGGGGAAAAGCCAGATGGACCTTTTCGGTAAGGCGATCTGGAGATCAACAGCAATGCAAAAGAAATCAAAATGCTTAGCTTAGATTTTTCTTGAGCTTTGCAGCTAGCATGCTATGTATCATTAGTGAGAGCTGCAGGTCACTGAGGAAGTTGTGGTTCTGTTTTTACTTGGAATGAAGACACTTCAGTAAGTAGAACATGCACCTCATGCAAGAATTTTCTTAGCAGTATTTCTGTTTGGTTCCCTTACCAGTCCCTCAGCACAGGTTTGCCCTGAAGGAGGGGCTGGTTTTGATTTAAGTGGCCAGCCATTCCTAAAGTAGCCATTTAGTTCCATCAGATGTTAGTTTAATTTAATTTAATTAATTTTATTAATTTCTCATTAATACTGAGGAAATAATATTTTCATAAAAAAAAAATCTGTACCAGTGTTTAGGGTTACGTTCTTTAACCCTGCTGGTCTTGGATGCACAGAAGCAGTGTGCCCAGAGGGCTGCCAGGCTCAGCTGTGCCATCAGTACAAGGATCATGATTCAGAGGAGCACAGAAACATTTTCTAATGGAATTTCAATTCTTGCATCTTCCAGAGCTGAGGCTCAGTGCATGGGTTATAAGGATTCTCATCCTTTCAAGTGCTGCTTAATCAAATATTTTTCTAGAGAGCTTCCTCTCTAAGTGCCAATATCCAAACAGACTCCTCAGCAGTGCTTCCTCTGGAGCCTGCCAACTTCACAGGTGTCAATCTAGTGAAGATTATTTTTAAATATTTTTTTCATTTAGAGAAATCAGTCTTTTCTCACCTTGGACTTTATATTTTAAAATATGTATTATATTTCACTCCAAAGCAGCGTTTCAATAATAAAAATGTGTTGTTTTTGCAGTGATGCTGATGCTGTTTTGCCTCCTGCTCTGATGACTGCTGCTGAGCTTTCCAAATCTTCCCCATTGTCAATCAGCAGTTTGTTGGAAGAGAAGGTAAATTTTATTTCAACACATACAATGATTCTTATGTTCTAGTAGAGCTTAGTTTGTGACTGTTTGCATTTATTCCCAAGGGCTATCAGGTTCCTGTACTGAGACAACCAGCGATACCAAGTCTTCTGGGCCCTCAAGGACAATCAATACCCACAACTGGTAAGAAACTAAAACTTTAGAATCTTGTCAAAAAAATTGTCTTCAGATACTTACTGTGATTTCTTTTTCCGTCCCCGCTGCAAAAGGTCATCCAATGAGAGCTGGTGCACTTCGCAGGCCAGGCTGGGAACTGTAAGTATTCAAAAGAAATTTAATGTATTACTAGTTGTAACTGGTTAAATTAATCTGTAAAACCTCACTTAGACAACAGCTGATTTATAATGAAATAATAGTTGTGGAGAATTCAAGTGGTAATTAATTTTCAAGTGGCTTAATTTAAATTAGCTTTAACAAAGGGGACCTGTACTTACAGTAAGATTATTGAAAAATACAACTTCAGTACATAATTGAAAAGAAGATTCTGAATAATGAACACTTTTTGGGAAACCTAAATTACATCTAAAAATTAAATGTAATTAAAAGATCAGATGGAAAAGCACCCTTTTGATTGCTGACTGAATAGGGCTGAAGAAATTGATTTCCCAGTAGGAATCACCCTCCAACATTCTTTCTTTAACAACTTATTTGATACTGGTTGAGCAAATTATTGAAAAATTAGAGGCCATTATTTTTATGACAGTTTTGTATTTCTGTAGTTTAGTCATTGCAAATCACCAAGCTGCTTTTTCTTATTGGAGAGAGGAGCCTATTTATCTGTTATCGCAGTGTCAAATTAGTCCTTCGTTTGTTAGAGATTTGTTATAGCCAGGCTGTAAGGGTCATTGTTTTTAAAAAGTCTGAAAGAGAAATCAAAACAAAATCCAGAATCCATCCTCAGGTTATCTATAATCTCAAAACCAGTAAACAAGAAAAAAACAATTCAGGGACAAGAAGAGGCCAAATACATAATGAGGCAGGAGCTCAGGAAAAAAATGTGGGAGACGTTAGGAGAGGTCTGAGAGGTGAGTTAATTCCTGCGCAGTGCTTGGAAACTCGGGAGTGCGCAGCTCAAGGTGTGTCCAGGAGGGGCAGAGGAGCAGTGGGTGCTTGGCTCCTGGGAGATGGGGGTCTCATGGCAGCCTCGCCCACAGCCCCAAAGCTGAGGGTGAGGAGAGAAGGCTGAGGGAGCTGCTGGGGCGAGGATGTGCAAGGCAAGTACGAGGCTCCAGGACTGAGTGTAGTCTCGAGTGAACAGAAAGCCGGAGACCAGTGAGAACCAGGAGTGCTCCCGCCGTGCTGCTGCTTCGCTTTCCTCTGTACGCTCAGGGCAGGCTGTGACAAACAGTGACACGTGTTTTTGGGTTTCTTTAAAGTTCAAATCGAGGACGCCCGCACAGTGACCGTGCCCAAAGGACTCAGGCCCCATCACTGCCAGCATCAGCACCAGTCTTTGTGCCTGTGCCTCCACCTCCCTTGTATCCTCCACCACCCCATGCTCTTCCTCTTCCTCCGGGGGTACCACCACCACAGTTTCCTCCTCAGTTTCCACCTGGGCAGCCTCCATCCGCTGGGTACACTGTCCCCCCTCCCGGATATCCCCCAGCTCCTGCAAACATATCATCAGCTTGGGTCCCAACAGCAGTGCCAGCGGCTCATTCAAACACCATCCCAACGACACAAGCACCTCCTCTCTCTAGGGAGGAGTTTTACAGAGAGCAACGGAGGCTTAAAGAGGAGTAAGTATTTGGCTCGCTAACGTTGCCTTGTTTTCGTGTCTGTATCGGGGGAGCGTGTTGGACTGCAGTTACACTAAAGTGCATCTGACCTAGCAAAAGTGACATAGTGTTTCTTCCAATGTACTTTTTCATTGCAGATGGTAAATATGCAAAGCTAAACCAAGACAAATGTAATTCTAGAACTTTTCCTAAAACTTGTAGGAACTGTTTTTGCTTAAATAGGATGTTCACCTTTTGCATTGCATGCAGTAAACATTTTCTCATATTGGCCATGTTTTGTTTCTTGATGTCTTTTGTAATAAAGGTCAAACTATAATTGTAATAAAGGTCAAACTTATTTTAACAGGGAAAAGAAAAAGTCCAAACTTGATGAGTTTACAAATGATTTTGCTAAGGAATTGATGGAATATAAAAAGATTCAAAAGGAGCGTAGGCGTTCGTTTTCCAGGTAACTGCTTTACATGTCCGTAATGGAGAAGCAGATTGTCTAGAGGAATCAGGAGGAGTTCCACTCCACCTCCCTGTCGTTAGATGGATTGGATGATTGAGGGATGAGCAGTGACAAGAGTGTCATACACAGGTTATTGGCTCCAGTGTGGCAGAGATTGCAGGTGACTGAATTAGCATTGGGCAGCAGGCACGAAAGAGCACTAAAGGTCTGTCTTGCTAAGATGTCTGTGCAGTGGTGTCCTCCACTACTTGACAGCCCTGAGGAGGCCAGGAACAGAATAGCTGTAAGGCCTGCATTTTCAGTGTCCCACTATTCTGATTGTAGCCAAGCAGTCCAAGCAGTTTGGAAGAGATAGGTGAGAGAAATTGTCCTCATTTCTGCTTTTGTCCATCTCATGTGGATACATGAGATGTTTGAATCTGGACTGCAGACTGGGGGCTTTCACTTGTTGGATGACATTCATAAATTTTTCTTGGGAATTAAAAGCTCAGACGTATTTGTAAGGAAATCTGAAATTGGTGAGGGACTTGGATAGGAGGAATGATGCTAATGAACATATGAATCATGTGAAATGGTTCATTAAAAAACAGTAGAAGAAAAACCTGAGGGTAGCTGCTGTTTTCTGTCCCCAGAAATCCCTTGGACAGGAGTAGTTTTAGCAGTGCTGTCAGGAACTTTCCCAGAGTCATGGCACTGGGGCATGTGACTAGACTGAGATTAGAACTTTTCAGATGGGATTTTCCTTGCAATGCAGTCACTTGCCTTGGTTAGAGCTGGACGGACGTGCAGGACATTTTTGGGACACCTGCCTGGCAGTGTGGATTCCATAGGCCTGTCTGTGGGTCCTTTGCAGTGTTAGGATTGTGCATCCTGTCCAAATTCCCAGGAAAGGATGAAGTTAACTAGATCAAACTGGCGTTTTAACATTGAGCTTTGCTGTCTTCAGGCTACGTGGTATTTTCTCGGTGTGACTCTGCACTGTAGCCACTCAGATTTGCTCTTCTTGCATCTTACTGCAACAAAAATGATTTGCACTGCATGTGGTTGCCAAGTAGTGACAAATGTGCGTGTTCCTGTACCAGTAGAGGCCAGTGTAACCACCTGAAATTTGTCTGTAGCTCTGGTAGCTCATGTGATAGAGTGAGTGGAAGTAGACTGACCCTTCTGTGTGTTCTGACATTAACAAAGCAGCAGCTGTTCTGTCTTGTGAGCAGAAACTTGTATGTGTTATCAAGTTCTTCAATTTGCAGTAGCTTTATGTCAGCAGCTGAAAGAAGCTTTGACATAAACATGTGGACAGGAAAGAAAAAATAAATGTAGGAGGAAAAGACTTGAGGAGAATGACTGTTTGGAATTAACTTTGTCTATTTTTTTTGTGTTGTGTTTTTTTAAGGTCCAAGTCTCCCTATAGTGCTTCATCTTACTCTAGAAGCTCGTACACCTACTCCAAGTCACGCTCAGGTTCGTCGCGCTCCCGTTCCTACTCGCGCTCCTTCAGCCGCTCCCATTCCCGCTCCTACTCGCGGTCGCCGCCATACCAGAGACGAGGCAAAGGGAAGAGTCGGAATTACCGCTCACGGTCCCGGTCCCATGGCTACCACCGCTCCCGCTCCCGCTCGCCCCCGTACCGGCGCTACCACTCCCGCTCCAGGTCTCCGGTGTTCCGCGGCCAGTCCCCCACCAAGCGCACGGTCCCACAGAGCGACGCCGAGCGCGAGTATTTCAACCGCTACAGAGAGGTGCCCCCCTACGACATGAAGGCTTATTACGGCCGCTCGGTGGACTTCAGAGACCCCTTTGAGAAGGAGAGGTACAGAGAGTGGGAGAGGAACTACAGAGAGTGGTACGAGAAGTTCTACAAGGGCTATGTGGGTGCTCAGCCACGGCCCCCAGTGAACAGAGAGAACTTCTCTCCGGAAAGGTTTGGCCCACCTGGGACCAGACGAGAGAATTCACCGTATGCTCGGGGACGGAGGGAGGAGTATCCCGCTGGGCAGAGCCACAGGAATCGTAATGTAGCTGGAAACTACCCTGAAAAGCCTGGGAGAGAGAGCCATGGCATCAAAGATCCTACAAAATCAAAAGAGAAGGAGGTGGAAAATCCACTGGGAGATGGCAAAGGCAATAAACATAAAAAACACCGTAAGAGAAGAAAAGGGGATGAGAATGAAGGATTTCCCAATGTTGAGCTGTTAGAAGGGGTAAGAAAACCAAGAGAGCCAGTTCCAGCAGAAGATGCTAAAACAGACTCTCTGTTCATGCTGCCAAGCAGGGATGATGCCACCCCTGTAAGGGATGAACCCATGGAAGCAGATTCCATTGCTTTCAAACCCGTGTCTGAAAAGGAGAAAAAAGAGAAGGATAAGCCAAAAGCAAAGACTGAGAAAACAAAGCGGAAAGTGGAAGCGGCAGCTGCTCCGAAGAAAGACAACGTAGCAAAACCACCTAAAGCTTCCCAGGAAAAGGTGGACCCCGATCGCGAGAAATCTCCTCGAACAGAACCTCCTGTGAAAAAAGTCAAGGAAGAGCTGCCAAAGACAGACAGTGTTAAAGCCTCTTCATCTCAGAAGGATGAGAAGGCTCTTGGTACGCCACGGAAGGCTCATCCCAAAGTGACAAAGGACCACCCAGAAACCAGACCAGCCAAGGAGGAGAAGGCAAAGAAAGAACATCCTAAAGAAGCCAAGGCAGAGAAGCCCTCCAGCAAGGAGGATAAATCAAAAAAACCTGCTGAGAAAAGCAAACTTTCTGATGCCAAACTTGAGAAAAGGAAAAGAAAAGCAGAGGAAAAGGCTGATAAAGAACATGAAGCCACTTCTGCAAAGGCCTCTAAAGGTGAAACTGCAGAACTGAAAACATCGCCCAAGGGGAAGGCTGAGACCGAAGGGGAGAAAGGAGAGCGGACACCAGATAAGGATAAAGCTGCTTTTCTGAACAACCCATCCAAAAAGATTAAACTTAACCGAGAAACTGGAAAAAAGATTGTGAGCGGAGAGAACGTGCCACCTGGAAAAGAAACTGTGGAGAAACCTGAGCCCAGCAGCAGCAAAGTTAAAGCAGAAAAGGCAAAGGGAAAAGCCAGGAGGAAAGTGACGGCAGCTGACAGTGCTAGCTCGACTCTTGTGGATTACACCAGGTACCTCAGCAGTTCTTCTCCTTTTCTTTTTTTCCTTCTCCCCTCTCCAATTCCTTATAGTGCTTAAGGAAAGGAACAGCTAAATGTGTGCTAAACGAGGGAATAGTCCATGATCTGCCATGTGAAACTGTACTTGGGTCAAATTCAGATGTTACTAAGGAAAATGAGAAGTTTGTACTGCACAGGAAGCTGGTAGGGTTAATTAATTGGTGATGCAAACTCAAAATATTTAAGACATTTGTTGAAGACTTAAGTGTCTTGGTAATCTAAAAAACCTCTAAAATGTCGGTTTTTCTAAGGAAGAACTGGGGCATGAAGATAAAACTTTGCCTGTCTGTACCTCTTCATAATTGCTTGCTTTCATGTTGAAAGAAGAATGGATATCTAATTTATCTGCCATTGGGAGAAATGGGACGTGAAAGAATTACCAGATCAGACAGTCCCCAATCCGATAATCTTATGTCTTTGTTAATTAAATGTATAGTACAAAATACTAAATTATTGATTGCTCATAATCTCAGCCAGTGGGCTCAGCCTTTCTCTTGTCTGTTCCTTTAATTGAATGTCCTTGAGGAAAATGCTAAAAATTTAGAACTGAAACACAAGCCGGTTTATGAAATGTTCCCAAAGCTGGTTGTGTGTGCATCCCATTACTAATGTCCGTGTTTTTCCTCCCAGCACAAGTTCCACTGGGGGAAGCCCTGTTAGGAAGCCTGAGGAGAAGCCAGACACCAAAAGAACTGTCATAAAGACCCTGGAAGAGTATAACAATGACATAACAGCCCCTGCTGAGGATGTCATTATCATGATCCAGGTCCCTCAGTCCAAGTGGGATAAAGATGACTTTGAGTCTGAAGAGGAAGACATCAAAACCACCACTCAGGTGCCCCCAACTGTAGGAAAACCTGCCAGTGTTATCAAACCTGTGAGTGCAAAGGCACCAAACCCCCTCAAACACACTGAAAAGGAGACGGAGCCTCTGGAGAAAACACAGAAAGCTGCAAAGGAGGCGAATTACGAAAGCACCCAACACGATGCCAAGAGTTCAAAAAGTTCCATGTCTAGTGAAAAAGGTAAAACCAAAGACCGGGATCATTCTTTGTCAGACAAGGACAGTTCTGAGAAGAGAAAGAGCAGTATTCAACCAGAAAAAGAGCACTCAGAACGTGCAGCTGAACAAGGAAATGGGAAGACTGTATCTCAGTCTTCCAAAGATGGTAGATCTTCAGAGAAGCATGATAGTGGCCGTGGCTCTGCTGCAAAGGACTTCACTCCCAACCGAGACAAGAAGTCTGACCATGATGGCAGCAGGGAGCACTCGAGTTCCAAGCGCAGGGATGAGAAGAGTGAATCAGCACGGAGGAAAGACTCCCCATCCCGGATCAGAGACTCCACAGCAGTGCAGAAGAGCAAACCAAGAGAGGAGCGTGTGGAGCCACCCAAGAAGGGCCCTGTGGAGCCCAAGCGGAGCAGCTACAGCCCCCCGCGGGAGCGCAAGCCCACCGAGCACAAAGCTGTGCACGAGCCCAAGCGCCCCGCTGAGGAACACAAACCTCCTGATAAAAACCCAGGCAAAGAGAAGGAGAAAGAGAAAGAGAAGGAGAAACACGTACCAGAAGTCAAGAGCAATAAGGAGAAAGAGCCAGCCGGGAATAAACCACCGGTGAAACAGGACTCACCAGAGGTTAAGGTGGAGAAGGAGAACGTGGTGGCTCAGGGTGACAAAGGCGTGGCGAAGCCGAAACCACCGCTGAGCAGCGCCGCGCGCCTCTCGTCCGACCTCACCCGCGAGACCGACGAGGCCGCCTTCGTGCCAGACTACAACGAGAGCGACAGCGAGAGCAACGTGTCTGCAAAGGACGAGGAGGCTGTGGGGAAAACGCCCAAAGAAGCCAAGGAAAAGGCTGTGGATAAGGTGAAGGAGGAGGCGGCAGCCCCAGCTCCCGCCGAGCAGCCTGAGGTGGGCAGGTGCCAGAGCAGCCCCAGCGTCAGCCGCAGCCGCAGCCACAGCCCCTCTGAGAGCCAGACACGGAGCCACAGCAGCAGTGCCAGCTCAGGGGAGAGTCAGGACAGCAAGAAAAAGAAAAAGAAGAAAGAGAAGAAGAAGCACAAGAAGCACAAGAAACACAAGAAGCATAAGAAACACGTGGGAAATGAAACAGAATTGGAAAAGAGCCAAAAACACAAACACAAGAAGAAAAAATCGAAGAAGAGCAAAGATAAAGAGAAAGACGACCAAAAAGTGAAATCTGTCACGACATAAACCGACAGATAATGAAAAAATGACTTAATTACTAAGTCATCTGTATGATCTTTGTTAAAATGTAAACGACTTCAAGCGTTGTAAATAATGACATGAAAGACCCTGTGCTGCACTTAAAATATTGCTGCTTGATTATTTGATTTTTACATCAGAGCTTTATAAAAGTGAACATTTTGTACAGAATTGTGAGTTGTGACCATGTAACATGAAAGGTTTTGCTGGGGCATCTTCTTTTTAACCACCGTTAATTATTTTGGGTGGAGTTTACTGTACTGTGAAGATTTTCACATTTGGGTTTTTTTTAATTGCCTGGCAGAAGCAGCTGGTACCAGTTACCAAATACCAGCGGGTGAAATGCAGAATACATTACAGCCCTGTTATGTCACTTTTTGATTACAATAAAAACATTTTCAGTAAATGACCCAATGTGAGGTTTCCAGCGGGAGTTGCATGTGAGCGGAGAGCATCCCAATGCTTCCCATTCCTGGAAGTGTCCAGGCTGGGTTGGTCAGGGCTTGGAGCAGCCTGGTGTAGTGGAAGGTGGCCCTGCCTGTGGCAGAGAGGTGGGGCTGGGTGGGATTTTTGGTCCTTCAACCCAAACCATTCCAGGATTCTAACAGTAGTGCCAGAGAAAAAGCTTGCTGGGAACTATTGTGTGGGAAAAATAACTTACAAAGGGGTTTAATTTTGGGGAAAGTGGCAGGACCTGCCCTGGCGGAGGGGTAGGAGGTGCTGGGGTGGTGTGTGCCAAGGAGCTAGGGGTTTGTAGGGTAGAATGTGGGATATGGCCCCAAAACTGCAGCCCCTCTTGGCGTTGGCACTGACTGCTTCAGGTAATGTTACACACGAAGCTGCCTCATGGCTGCTTTGTTCTGCTTGCTTTGGGAAGCTGTTGTCTGTTGGGGTTGAAACCCTGTGGTCATTAAGGTCCCTTCCAGCCAAAACCAGTCTGGGATTTGCCAGCAGATGTTTGCACACAGGGTTAAACTCTCTGTAACTTGCATTTTCTCTCCCAGTGGTGCTCACAAGGTGTTTTAAACAGAACTGCTTGGTCGATGTTGGATGTGGGGTTGACACCTGACAGCCCTGACCCCTCTCTGATATATGGGGCTCAGAACAGGCAGGACAAGGAAGCCTGGAAAGGCAGCATCTTGCTCTGAGCAGTCACAGGAGATAGAAAATTGAAATTATTAGCTGGACAGTTTTAAGAAAGAGGTGGCAGTGGAGGTATTGCTCAGCCATCAAAGCCAGCACAGGGTGGGGCAATGGGTGTCACCAAGAGCGTAGTGTCCCCATGGCTGCGGGATTGAGCAGGGACAGCCCTTGACCATGGGATTTGCCCAGAGATTGGTGTGGAAATGCTGTGTGGGGAAGCAGCATTGCCTGCTGACAGAAAGTGTCACCATGCAGAGGGGCTGTCCTGAGGGCTGAGCAGCAAAGAAATGGTAAAACAGGGACATTCATCCTTGTTCTCCTGGGGGTGAGCCAGCACCTCGATCATCCTGGGTCAGAGAGAGCATCCTGAGAGGTGAAACAAGAGCACACCAGGATCCCTGCTGGGTTTCACCTCAGCACTGTGTGCCTTTTAATGTCAGGCCTTCCTGCTGGATTCCAGGTGTTTTCTGCCCAAGGAAAAGCAGGTTTCCAGTTCATCTGCTCCTATTTTTGCTTTCCAGCTTGAAAATGCACAGGTGGGTGATGGTGTTACAGGTGCCTGGCAGGGGTTTGCTGTGTGTGGGGCAGGGTGGGAGCACAGGAAAAGCACCCTCAGAATCTCCCTTGACAGAGTCTGTGCTTGTGAGGATGAGGCTGGAAAACGGGATTGATTTTGGACTTCTCTGGCTGCTTTGGCCTCATGAAATTGAAAATTCAGGAACTGGGGAAATGGGATGCTTGAGCTGGCATGTGTTAAGTGCTTTATTATTGATATACAAGTTAATGAGTAAACTTGCACTGAAATCAAATTCTGAACTTTTTTAATGGAATAGCTCCATAAACCCAGTAATATTATGTATTTTTATATAACCCTGTGCTGGAAAGCTGTCGTTGAAGTCTGTCCTAATGCCCAGTTCAACCTGTTGAGGTGTTGGAGAGGCTGTGTGGTGTGGCTGGGCTATGCTGCAGCCTGGAGCCCTGTGCCTCTGTCTGCCTCAGGTAGAGTTTTCTCAGTGTCTCTCATTTGGCCTCTGTTGTGTAATCTCAGAGTCAAGTTCCATTAAAAGTGAAATGTTTTGATGATTCCCAGCCTTATTTTAATTCTCTTCTGTGCAGAATATGATGTAAATTGATAAAGCTTGGAATCCAGCACTACAAAGGCAGCACAGGCACTTGGCACTGCCTTGTCCAGGGGGGCATCAGGTGAGGAAGAACGGGACGGCTTTGTCCAAAATCCGCCTTTGGGGCTGCTTTGGCTGAAGATTTGGTGACTCTCCAGGCATTTACTCGCAGCCGATCCCCGGGGTTACACGGGGCGCGGTGCCCCGGCAGGGCGGGTGCCGAGCTGGGGACAGGCGGTGGTGGTGCCGCGGTGCCCCTGGGCACGGCCTCGTGGCTGTGCTGGCACCTTGGCACAGCCGTCACGGCTGCATTGGTGCACGGCAATGGAGCAACGCTCGCTGGGCCGTGCCCGGCTCCTCCGGGCAGCGGCGGGAGGGTGCTGGAGGAGGAGGATGGTGATGAAGAGGAAGGTGCGGTGCTGGCACGGGGCTGACGTCAGCGCCGGGCACATGGGGACAGCGCGGCGCTGCCAGCCCGTGACCCGCTTTCCCTTCCACGGAGCGAGGGTTCCGCTCGCCAATTCCGAGCTCTAATCCAGCGCCGCTCCGCGCCAGGCTGCTGCCAGAGCCCGCCCCGGCGGATCCCTCCAAACGGGCTCTCCTCCTCCTCCTCGTCCTCCATGGAAATGCCCCCGCGAGCTCTGCCAACGCCCGTGCCTTTGAGAGGTAAATGAGAGTTGAGTAATTAGCGATGGTGCATTGAGGGGCGAAATTCCTCGGGTTTCATTTCCATCAGCTAACCTATCGCTATCGTGCGTCCTGGGCTGGGGATGTGGATGGGGCTTGAGCTGGGCACGCTCTGCCCTGTCACCCTCCGAGGGGCCGGGACAGGACGAGGCTTGGCCGGGGTCTGTCCATCCATCCACTCTGTGTGTGTGTGTGTGCGCACGCCGGGGCTGCTGTCACCCTTTTGTGAGCGAAATGGCTGTTTGGTAGCAGCGAGCGAGGGCTCCTTGCCAAGCTGCTTAATTAAGACTGAGCATATGCAGATTCGCCTTGTTTTCAGCTAATGACAGCTGCAAACAGTTACTTGTCGGGCTCGCCGGCGCTGGCTTGGTGACACGAGGCCAGCGACGACGGAGCGATGGGGCCAGGCACGGCGGCACCGTGGGTCAGGGCTGGGAGGCAGCGGTCTCCTGGAGCTGCTCAGCCCGGTGCTCCCCAGGGACCCAGGTCAGCCCGGCCTCGGCATCCTTGGCACCACCCCCAGCTCCTTCAGCTGGGACCGCCAGAGAGGGGATGTTTTGCTTTGTTTTGCTTTGTTTTGCCTTGTTTTGTTTTGAGCGTTGTCAGCAGCGCAGACATCCCGTGATGTTTCACAGGAAAACAGATAAAGATGTGTGCAAACGTAGGTGACATTTGTGGTTCCCCAGCGGCCTTCAGCAATGCTCTGCCAGCTGAGAACCCAAGCAGAGAGTTGGGAACTCCCTGCCCGAAGCCGTGCCCCGAGGGCAGCTGGCAACTCTCCAGAATCCCGGGCTTTCTGAGGATGCTCTCAAAAAGAGAGCAATCAATGTTTTCATTGGGTTTATCATTACTGTGATTGTGCTGATGGAAGGAGAGCCTTGGGGAGGCCTGAGCTGGTGAAACGCTCTGTGCTGCAGAGGAGGACACTCCACGTTGTTTTAAGGATGCAGGGAAATGAGGACATGGGGGAAAAGTCACCCTGCAGATATAATTAAGTCCTGTTTGACACACATCCTGCTGGTGAGCCATGCCTCGGGGCTGGGATGCTCTCGTGTGTCCCCTGAACCCACAGCCCAGCAGGAGTGGATGTGCTCAGGTCAGGAATCAGAGGATTTGGGGCTGTTTGGCCAAGTCCTGTACATCTATTCCAGCTGTTTCTAACCCAGGGCACGGGGCAGGGATGGGGACAAGGGCCACTCTGCTCTGCCCCATGGGTGTGGGGTATCCCAAAAGCTGGGAGCCAGGGCTGGGCTGCAGCCCTGGCCCTGTTTGTTGGTATCTGTCCTTGACCCTGAGGACCAGGAGCAAACTGCTCCAGAAAGATGAGCTGGGCTGACACCAGCAACCCAAGGTGGGGAGGATGCAGAGGCACTCCCATCCCATCCCACCACTGTCTGCTGGTTACTGGCCACATCCCCAGCCCACCAAGAACTCCAGCCCTGAAATGAGCTTGAGTTCTGCTCATGAGGAGCTAAATGCTCATTCTCTTCTGAGAATATTTTGGAGTATTCCTGATTTTAATTGGGTTTATTTAATTATTATTTACTTTGACTGAATAAACTGTTGTGTTTAAATAACACTGCTTTTGCCAAAATGCTGTCAGGGAGAAGCTGCTTTCCCTTTAGGAGCCCTCAAACGTGGGCTGCCTTCCAAGCCCCCCACCCAGCAGCGTGTGCAGCATCCTCCTGCCCTGGCCAGGAGCACACTCTGTGCTGAAGGATGGCCCTCTGGCCATGGGGAGGGGCACAGGAGCTGTAGGGGTGTTTCCAAAAACACCTCCAGCATCACTTGTGGGGTCTGGTAGGGCTGAAGGGCTCGGCTGTGACTGTCCTGCAGCCAGGCAGAACCCAGCTCCTTGACAAGTTTGTGAGGCAGAGGGAGAACAGATCCAAAGAGCATCTGAATCACGGGCAGGATGAACAGCTGAGCTTGGAAAACTGGGGAGAAAAGAGAGCTGAACTCAGGGGTGGAAGCAGGTGGTGAATATTGACAGCACCAGCCAACAGTGGTGAAGCCTCAGTCCAAATCCACCTGTGGGGTTGGTTCTTGTCCATTTATTTTCTTTTGTTTCTATTTTTTAAATCACAGTTACATCCCATAGAGACAGTTTCGGAGAGCTAGGGGCGTTCAGCCTGTGGCACTGTGTCAGGAGATGGAACAGCCTTTCTTTGGAAGCTCAGGGCTCTCCCCCTGTCCAGAAGGGTTTGAGGTCCCACCAGGACAGGGACACCCTTAGGACACGTGGGGGTGGCCTGTGCACCAGCAGCAACTTTTCCATCACTTTGTTTCCTTATTTGGTGTTTCTTTAATAATTAGTAGCAGATTTTGTACTTACGTTTGCAATTATCTGGATGCCTCTGGGACATGTTCTGCTGGATAATTGAATCTCCTGGTCTGTGACTGCAGGGATGGCTGGGGAGAGCACGCTGGAGCCCAGGAATGCTCTGCTGCCTGTTGGTGTCATGTTAAGACAAATTGAGCTTCTTCATTTTAAAAAACTACTGGAAACAAAGCATTCTGCTTTGCTGTCCTCAGCACAAGCTTTGCAGGAGCCTGGACTAGAGAGGAAAATGCATGATTATCAGTAATTAACTGGATAAATATTTTGATTAAATACAGTGGATGCTCCACGTGCCCAGCTCCAGTGACTGCACTGGGGGGATGTGGGGCAGTGGGAATGGAGGTCCTGGACAGACAGATGGATGCTGTGGGCAGCCTTTGCTGGGCAGGCAGGAGAGGGGCCCGTGCTTGGCACCAGAGGGTGCCACCAGGACCCGGCTCTGTGCAGGGCTTGTCCCTGTCCCTCCAGAGGGATCTCGACATGTCACCTCTTCTGTCACAGCACGTGACATTGGCTGGTAAAGTGTCAAGCAAGGGAGAAGGATCCTCCACGTCAGAGCTGCTCTCCAGGGTAAGTGCAAAAACTGCTTGGCTTCTAAACCTTTCTAATTTAGGGATATTCAGTGAAATCCACTCCATTAGCATTGCTAATGCTTGTAGGGCCTGGCAGGGGATCAGAGAATCACAAACTGCTTGGGGTTGGAAGAAACCTCACAGACCACCCAGATCCACTCCCCTGCCATTGGCAGGGACACCTTCTAGTAGAACAGGTTGCTCCAAGCCTCATCCAACCTGGCCTTGGACACCAGGGCAAGGGGCTCCCCTCTGAGCCCCCTCAGCTCTGCAGGCTGCAGGGCAAGGAGAGACCCACCAACTGCACATGTCCTGTGTTTCCATGTAGGTAATGGAAGAATTGGCAAATCATGCCCAGGAAAATATAACCAGGGATCTTGGGAGCAGAGAGGAACAGGTAAGAGGTGCTTGGAGCCTGATTTTAAAGGTGGTCTTGGTCCCATACAAGGCAGCCAGGGTGGCACAAGAAAAGGAACAATTGCAGTTTCAGGTCCGGGTCCAGGTCTGTCAGGAACTCAGGGCCTGGGATCACTCCCAAAAGGTGTGTGACCCCACTGTGGGGTCAACAGTGCCAACTCCACTCCCTGCACAGCCTCCACTGTGCACCCCCTGCTCCCAGCACCAGAGGAATTCAATCCTGCCCTTTTTGGGCTGCCAGCTCCAAGCAGCCACCCACACTGAGCTCAGTGGGGGCAGCATGAAGGACAGCGTGGCAGCGACTTGGCTGTCATTTGGGACTTGCTTTCCTGCCCTTGTGCTTCAGTCATGGAGGGCAGAGTCTTCATAGCGTGCTGGGGGAAGAGAGGGAAAGGAACACCTCCTTCCCACCATGGAGCCACGCCAGCCCTGCCCACCAGACCTGCTCTGTCCTTCCCAGCTGGGAGCTCTCTGTGCACTAGAGGTGGCAGAGAGGACTTGGGGACAGGAGCAGCCCAGTCTTGAAGGGAATGAGCTGCTCTCTGTGCCCATGTGCTTTGGCAGGTGTGTGACCCCGTTTGGGGGAACAGAGGTGACCTGGGGTGTGGGGCAGCAGCTGTGACCCCCAATCCTTGGGGCTGGGCACTCAGCCAGGCTGGCACCACAGAGCCAGCCCACGGGCACCCAGAGCTGCAGGTTGCCTGATCCCGGTGGTTTTCCACCCCTTTTGCTCCCCAGAGCAGGATGTTGCCTTTCTGAGGCTCCCCAGAGCAGGATGTTGCTGGCACTGACCCCTCCTTCCCCCTGGCTGTGCCGGTGCCTCGCACCAGAGCCCCAGTGATGCCGCAGGAGCCTCGAGTGCTTGCTGGCAGCAGCACCTCCCGGATTAACCCAGGGCCCCCCCAAAGGGCTGAGGCACCAGCACTGGCACCCTGCACTGCCACCCCTGCCCTACCGAGCCCTGTGCCTGTGCTGCCGGTGCCCGGAGCTGCCCCGTGCGGGACCCCTGCCCCCCGCCTGGAGCACGGTATGAAAATGGGGTTGTCCCTCTCTGTTCCCCTTTTCCCTGGCGTGTGTTCCGGGGCTGTTCCCTCCCCGCAGTCCCCGGGAGCTGCAGCCAGCCTCTCTCGTGTGCCGGGAATGCCGATGAAGGCGCGGCTCAGGGCGCGCACTGCAGTGCATCCAGCGGAATGCAGAGCAGCCCGTGGGTGCGGGGATCCAGGCAGCTCTGCTGGAGCTGTCGGCCAATTAGTTAAACTAATTGTGAGTGAGGAGGGCTGGCGGGTACCCACAGCTCCAGGGAGGCACCTCGACCCTGTCCACAGAGCTGGAGTTCCTGATGCTGCTGCACTGCTGGGTTTCCAGAGGGAAGATTTTCCCGTTTATTTCCCTGATCTGTGTGCAGGCAGAACTGGTGTGGAATCACCGCCTCTGGATGCCCGGTGGGGCTGTGGCTGGTTTGTAACCCTGCCCTTGTACCGAATCTCCCATCCCTGTGCCCTGCCTGCCTGCACTTGGGATGTGGTGACAATGCTGTTGTCAACAGCGTGAGCAGCCCCTGCTGTCCCACCGAGGGAAGCTCGCTCAGGTGGGGAGGGGGCAGATATTTGTTTGTGGAATCGCAGAAATGTGCATGCCTTCCTATTTTCTGCTTGAAATTAAGAACAATTCAAACAATGCAAAATTCTGCTCTTGATGCGGCAGGAAGGAGCGTTTGGAAGTATCCTTTGCTGTTTCTGGCTGGGAAAACAAGACATTATAAAATATAAGTGTGTGCATGTAGGTCTATGAGGGTTGCATAGGAGAAGCAGGGTGGGGGGCAGCCCGGTGCCTTGTCCAGCCGTGGGGATGGGCGGGTGCTCAGTGAGCCCCACGTCCCTCCCGATCGGCTGTGACAGATTCCAGCTTGATTGAGGCACAAACACCACCCCTCAACAGCAGCGTGGATTTGCTTATTAACAAAGGATGAATTCAACTGGCGCTGGCGCCGCTCCAAGCGCGGGAGCTGCTGAGGAGCGTGGAGGGTGTATTAAATATTCATCAAAATCTTGGCACTTCACTCGTATCTCTTGCTCTCCTGCCCCCTCCCCTCGAAATCATTTGGTCCTAAAGGCTAGAAGCCTACTTCGAAAATTAATTATTTCATTAACGCCTTTATAAATTAGGTTTTTACAACTAAGTCTTTTAGGGTCGATGCAAAACGGGTCGTGGTGGTGGCACTTCATCAGGTTTGCTCCTCACGTGAGCCCTGACCCCAGCACGTGATGGTGCCACCGATGCTCGCGGCAGCATGTGACCCTAAATGCTACGTGAGCTCAAAAAAAAAAAAAAAAGAAAGAAAGAAAAAAAGAAAAAAGTAAATACAAAAATATCAGCAGGTTCGTCTCCTGCCTTCACCTGCCCGGCGTGGCGGAGCCGTGCCTGCTCCGTGCCGCTGCCAAGCCCTGCCCTCGGCGCCGGCAGCGCGGCTCCCCATTCGGTGAGTGAGCAGATCCTTCCAGCAATTAATCGGCGCTGCCTCGTGCCTCATTAGCATGCGGGGCACGCCTGGGCTGCGCCACCCGCGGCCTCGCACCGCGGCACTGAGCGCGGGGGTCAGGCGTGAGGGCGGGGGGGGTGCTCCGGCCAACGTCCGAGTGTCCGAGTGTCCGTCCTCCCCGTGTCCTGCTGCTCCTCGGGGCGGGGGTCAATGCGTGCTGCCGGCTTTGCTGCCTGCGTGCCAGGGTTTAACCCGTGCCTGGCTGGGTTTGGGGGCTGGTTCCTCCTCCTCTGCATCCGAGGGCGCTTGGTGCCGGGTGCTCAGCGATGGTGCCGGGTGCTCAGCGATGGTGCCGGGTGCTCAGCGATGGTGCTGGGTGCTCAGCGATGGTGCCGGGTGCTCAGCGATGGTCGCCAGTCAGGAGACAGCAGCTCTCTGACAATGCAGATTTTATTTTAGTGCTCCCCCGATGCCTTGTCTCTCCCCAGTGATGTCCCCAGTGATGCCCTGCTGATGTCCCCGCTGGAGTGGGGCCACCCACTCCATCCCAGGGGCTGCTATGGGGGAACCGGGGCTGAATCCGTAACGCCGGGAGCGTTCCCGGTGCCGGGAAGGGCCGGAGGAGCCGCTGCCCGCCGCCCAGCATTAGGATGCAGGTCCATCATCGCCATCTCCCTGGAGACCATGGGAGCAGAGAGCAGGGAATGGTGTCTGGCTAGCAGCCGTGCCGGGACAGGGCAGCTGCGTGCCCGGCTGGGAGTGAATCCCTGCCCTGTGCCGGCCCGCCCTTTGTTCCTCGTGGTCAGGGCAGGGACGGGACAGCGAGGGACAGGGACGGGGCAGCGGGGGACAGGGACGGGGCAGCGGGGGACAGCGCCGGGCACGGCGGGCAGGGCTGGCCCCGCCATCGCTCGCACCCGCCGCAGGCCGAACCGCCAGCAGCAATTTCGTATTTTCTGTCCTTGAACTAATTATTCACAAAGCTCCTTGGGGCTGACACCGATAGGAGGTGCCGTTCCCGTGCGATGCTGTCGCGGCTGTGATCCCGTATTTAATTCTCGGGGCATCTCTGGGCCGCTGCGAGCCCTTTGTGCTGCTGAAGGGAGCCGTATGTTGCAGAGGCATCTCTGAGCATCTTGCTGGAATAGCAGAGAAAGGGATTTCTGGGCGCTGCTGGATGCGGCTGCCAATCACCCGGGGTCCCGGCCGGACCCTGGAATGCGCGGCGGCTTCGGCAAACACGGGCTCGTGTTTGGAGCCGGGATTTGCCATCTGCGGGAATGAGCTCCATAGGCTTTTAATTGGCACCGGCGTCCGCCCTGCCCTGCTCTTACGTTTGCTGCGGCTCCCAAGCCCGGCTCCCGTTTAATTCCATCGGAGGGGCCGCGGTGGCGCTGCTGGAGGATGATTTCTCCCTGCTGCTCGCACAGATTATCTCTGCCTGCAGGCGGCTGTCCCCGAGCACACCAACCAGCACCAGTCCCGGTTCGCTCCTCCGCTCTGCCGCAGCATATGCTCACATTCTGGATTTTTGTTGGGTTTAATTGGCTCTGTAATAGTTTCATGGCAGAAATTGTGCTCCCATCAAAACCTGCTCCTGTGAATGTAGAAGTGAGATAAGGATGAGGGAAAGGGTGTGGTGGAAACCCCAGTGCCAGCTCGGCATCGCCCACATGCTGTGCAGCCCCCGTGTCACACACCCAGCCCATGGGGGCTCACCTGTGCCTGGGCACATCTCCTGGCAGGTGCCAGGACATCGATGTTATGTCTCAGGGGTCAGGGCCACTCCTGGGTGCAAATCTCCAGCTGTGCACCAGCTGTGCTGGCTGAGGGACAGCCAAAGCCCACGGCAGCAGCTCCTCAAGTGATAGAGCTGGGGCACCTGCTCCCCCCTCAACAGCCAGGGGACAGCTGGGTCCGACCCCCTCTCCAGGCATCTCCAGCCACTCCACCGGGTCTCTGGGATCCTCAGCACACGAAGCAGAGCTCTCCCTTTTGATTTAATAAGTATCTGGAAATGTCATAAAAGACGTGATAATAAAATATCAGATGCAGGAAAATGAGTAGCCGAAGGCATTGAAAAAAGAGACGAGAGTAAACGCAGTAGATTAAGACACTAATTCCCATTCCTTGTGTGTTCTCCATCTTTCCTGTGTCCTGACAGACAGAAGTTAAATGCCCCCACTTCCCGGGAAGCACTCTCCGCCTCTCCCTGCTGGATTGTCACCACGGGGTGCCCACAGCCCTAACAGCCAATTTGTCCTCCACATTCCGTTCCTCATCACTTCCAGAGGAGAGGCTGGGCTGGCTCATCCCCGCTCCCACCGTCAGCACTCGCTCTTAAAAGGCAGGTCAGGCTCCAATGGTAATGGCTAAATTTGATTTTTACTGCTCTAAGGTATCTCTGCAAAATAAAGACCCAATTGGTGCCTTTGCTCAGACCATGCAACAAAGCAACAGGAGCAAAAACAGAACCAGAAGGGAAAATAGTCTGGGGGATTTTGGAGAATCCAGCAGGTCCTGCTGTAACTCTGTCACAGTGAGAGCTGGGTGTGGGGGTTTTCTTCCAAATGCAGCTTTGGAGCAAATCAACCGCCAGTGAATTCCCGAGCCCAACACAGCGCTGTGAGGGCAGGGGCGGGCTCAGCAGCCAGGTGATGGATGTGTTAATGTTTTAACAGGCCAACCACCTCATAAATAATTTGCTGGGTTCTGGAAAAGCTGACCTGGTCACAATGGCAATAAAAAGCTGTCCCCCGAGCTCTGCTCCAGGGGTCCAAAATCCTCCCACGGAAAGGCTTAAGTGGCTTTTAACAATATCTATTTTATGTTGTCAGAGCCCAGTGCTGCTCTGGTGCTGCTGTCTGTGCAAACACCAGTGCTCAGCTCCAGGGATATTGCAGTTAAAACCCCCAGAAATTGTCACTGAGTGTGCTGGGCACAGCTCTGTGTTTGCTCAGCTGGGTGGGGAGGGATGGGAGCTCAGCAGTGCCCAGCCCAGGGGAGCAGCAGAGGGTGGTCAGCCTGGGGGGCTCCACAGGAACCCACAGGGATGGGTCCACAGCCACCAGCAGCCCTTCCAGGCAGCAGGAGCAGATTGAGCCCAGCCTGCAGTCAGGAGATTCATCTGTGTACTGGGTATTCTGCTTCTGTACTGAGTGTTCCCCCTGTGTACTGAGTGTTCCTCCTCTGTACTGAGTGTTCCTCTTGTGGACTAGCTGTTCTGCTCAGATTTTGGGTGCCCCTGGGGCATTTGGGGTGTTCCTGTCGTTTACCAGGTATTCATTCCTCTTCTATACTGGGTATTCCTCTCCTGTTCTACACATCCTCATCCCGTGCTGGCACTGGGAGCAGTGTTACTCAGTGCAGGGCAGGGCTGCTGCTGCGTTTTTTGGTGCCCAAGCCTTGCCATGGTGTGTCAGGCTGGTCATGGCATCTGCAGCTCTACTCACAGCCTCATGTGATGTTTTTAGATTTCTCTGTGCTGCTCGTTGGTCAGTTCCCAGATTTTTCCTGGGTTGCAGCAGGCTGGTGAGCTCTGAACATGTGGAGCTGAGGCATTTGTCCCAACAACCTCTTTGCTGTAGGATGGGCCAGTGTGGCTCTGTTTCTGTAGCTGCAAATAAGGGAGATTCCAAACACTGGAGTCGTTTGTCAGGCAAAATAGACAGCAAACATCTTCAGCATGGCACCTCCAGCACAAGGATGGAACTAAAGGGGAAAAAATGAAGAAACAGTTTTGGAGGGCAGATCAGCATGAGCAGCCCCATGCCCTGCTCCAGCAGCACCGGGACAGCCTGGAATGCCCAGTCTCATCCCTGGCTCCAGCTGTTCCTGCACTCCCATGGGAAGATACAGCTGAGGAGGAGGAGGAGGACGAGGGCAGCAGTGCCCACCTTGGCAAAGGCTCTGGTGCCCAAAAGGGGCCCAGGTGGAGACAGGTGTTGACAGTGGCTTTGTGTGTTCAGTTTGCTCTGTCTGGGCTGTGATCTGCACCCACTCTCGTGCTGGTGGTGGTGACAGAGCAGTTCCCTCCCTGGAAATCCCAGCTGGGCAGTGACTGGCACCACGTCTTGCCCTCTGCCTCTCTGTGGGCACTGCTGAGCCTGACCCGTGGCTGCTGGGGCTCCCCACCATGGCATCCCCTCTCCAAAGCACCTTCTCTCGGGAGCATCTCTTCTCCCCACCACCCCCTGCACACTCAGCCTCGTCCCAGCCACCACAGACAAATGTGGCTGCAATAAGTAAATTTTGTATCCTTGCCCCTATTTTTGCAAATGAGTGTAACTGTCAACTGCGGAATAAATGACACCTAATTACTGTTGGGGGGAGTTCAGGCAGGAGGGCTTGGCTGGGAGGGGATCACAGGGAAGCTCCAGCACTGATGGAAAATGAACAAGATGCTGGCTGTAAGGAACCATAATTATAGAGGACTGACACACTGTGAGCTGTTTATGGTAATGAAGTGGTGCATCAAATCAAATTAACCTTAGTTATTTAACACAGAACGCACCGAGGACTTGGCTCAGTGGATGCTAAATCCAAATCCGGAGCCGTTCCCAAGCCAAGGAAGCGGCTCCAGCGCTGCACGGGCGTCCTTTTGATTTAGGATTGGTTCGGGGAGCGGCCGCAGCGCCGGGACGGCGATGGCGAGGGCGAGCGCGGGCGGAGCGGCGGCACAGGCGGTGCGGACAGCCCGGGGAGCGGCGGAGCTGCCGAGGGGAGCGGCGGAGCTGCCGGGGGGCCCCGCCGCCGAGCCCCGCACCATGCGCCCCGCGGCTCCGCGCTCGCCTCCCGCTGGAGCGGAGCCCAGGCCAGGTCAGTATCCGGCCCCGGGACGAGGGGCACAGGCCGGGGGTTCTCTCCCCGGGATGTTCCCGTGGCGGGTGCGGCAGGCTCGCCGCCGGCCGCTGCCCAGCCTCGAGAGGAGGATGCGGGCGGTCTGCGCTCCCGCGCTGTTCCATCTCTCCCGCACGATTCCGTTTCTCCCGTACGGTTCCCTCTGTCCCGCATGGTTCCATCTCTCGCACGGTTCCCTCTGTCCCGCACGGTTCCGTTTCTCCCGCACGGTTCCATCTCTCCATCTCTCCATCATCTCTCCATCTCTCCATCTCTCCATCTCTCCTCTCTCCTCCCCACGAAGGCTGCGGCCCGCGCAGGAGGAGCGCTCCGGTCGGGATCCCCTCACGCTGACGGGTGAGTAACCTTTCAAATTAACCCAAACTGCGTTAAAGATTAATGAGCTTTCCGAGCAAGGGTCCGCTCTGTGCGCCGGGCTGCTGCAGCCTGCGCGTCCCTCGGTGCTGCGGGGAGGGATGGATGCTGCAGCCGGGGATGCCGTGAAGGGATGCGGGCACAGCTCAGCTGACCCCGGCGAGCCCAGAGGGCGTCGTGGCCAGGGGCAGGAGGCGAAGGCACCTCAGGCCAGCGGTTCTGTAAACAGGGTTAGAGGGCTGTTGGTGCCCGCGGTGTGGTTTCGGATAGCGGCAGGGGGGGTGCGGCAGGCTCAGCCCGGGCTCTCGGCGCTCTGGGGTCGCTCAGGGGCGGGCAGAGCCGCGCTCCCTTTGCCAGGCAGGAATGGGTGGTGCTGGCACTGAGCAGGGCGGGGAGCGCCGTGGGGAGCTGCCAGCTGCTGGCACGGCCCAACAGGTAGTTTTGAATTGGTTTGGATTAGGAAATGTTTATTCAGTGCCCTGCGTGCCGGAGGGGCCCTCTGGGGAGCCGAGACGCTCTTCAGGGAGAGGATTCCTCTGCAGGACTTCCCACTTGTTGGAACGACACCAATTGCATTTCCAGCCAAAGGCTTTCCTCTGTGTATTTCACGGAGTTGGATGATTGTGGAGTACCCGCAGTCAGGTCCATCCTGAATTATTTTTTTTTTCCCAGGAATCTGATGGTTCCCCTCCCGGTGTAGCAGATCTTACCCAACAGCATTCAGAGTGCTGAACTGCCCTGTGGCTCCTCCGAGCCTCCCATCCTCAGCCCGGCACTGGCGCCTCCCCTGAGTACAGAGGAGCACCCTGGGTGTCATCCCAGCAATTCCTCCCCTAGCACTGGCTCCGTGTCCTGCTCCACGGTGGAGACACTGGATTTTGTGGTTATGAGTTAATTTTGCTTCTTTCCATTAATAGGAAAATGCTGTGTGAGTCCAGAGTGTTAATCACTATTGTAGGGGAATAAAGAGCAGAGATTTCCTCTAATCCCCTTTAAATGGCCTCCAAATGAGGACTCAACAAAGATGACTAATGACAGACATGATTGAACTAATTTAGTAGGTGAAGCTCCCAGCTCCTCGAGCTCACTCACAGCCTCTTTGCCCTCACAGCTGAGTAAAACAAACTCATTAGTTTTGTTTTGTTTTGACCAGAGGATTCCCTTTCTCTACTGAAAACATTTTTGTTCTCTCAGCAAACCTTTTCCTTGCTGCTGCCAAATACCATCTCCCTAATGGGATGCTAAATCCAGTTCCAGTTAGCAGCCAGCTGCATCCTCATCCCTCACCTATCCTGCCCCTCGAAGGGTTCCCACTGAGCACACATCAGTCTCTCACCAGCTGACAACTGTAATGAAATAGAAAGTCAATGGAATTTCTCTGGGGATCTCTGGAATGTGTCTGGAAGCCTCTCTGAAGAAGGTTCCCTTCCAGGCCCATAACACACCAAAACCTGTGCAGAGAAAAGGGCAAAACTGGGGGTCTCATCCCCACAACACTGGGAGTGGTAATTGGAGTACCAGTGCTGTCCATCTTGCTTTTGTTTAATTATCTTTTTGTATTGTTTGTGCCTGCCTAGACCCGAGCAGGCAGGGAGGGTTTGATGGATAATATGTGAAATCCAGGTCAACACATCCAAGTGTTACTGCCTCATAATTTGCTGCGCCGCAGAGGCCAATAGAGATGCCTTGTGTTATTAATTATGCCAATATATTTTCCTGAGCAATGTGATTAATTATGCTGTGTAGGGCAGGGCTGCTGGCCTGTGCTGTGGCTGTTCTCAGGTGGAGGTGGCTGGAATGGGGAGCAGGCAGCAAAATCTGCAATTGCTCTCAGTCCTTCTCTTCCAGAGCATGCAGGGGGAGATACAATTCCTGGCATTTTGCATGCCAGAGAGCCACAGGGCTGCAGGGAGCTGCCTCTGGCTGGGCAGCTGGTCTGGGGGAATGGGCAATGCCAGAGGGATCACAGGATGCCACCAGCACCACGTGGCCTCGTGTTTAGCACTGCAGGGGTGGATTTCACTTAAATTGCAGGGACTCGTCTGTTCTCACTGAACTTCTGAAAAGTGGATCCAGAAGTTGCTCCTGTAACTCATTTCATTTTCTTTTACAAGTTCACAGTGCAGAGTCTGTGCTGTGCTGGCTGTGCTCCCACACCCAGGGCACAGCCCCCTCGGGGGCACAGGAGGGCTGGACCCCATCCCAGGTGATATCCCAATAACTGCTACCAATCTGCAGGGTGGAGACAGAACACAGGCCTTGCAGCTTGGCCACAGGGTGAAAATATTCATAAAAATCCCATTTCTTTGGGTGCCAGCAGGCCCTGGGCAGGGTGTGCTGCCCAGCCCAGCATCCCCAAAGCCTGGCAGGCTGGTGCTGTCTGCAGGGCTCAGCTCTGCTGGGGTTCCCGTGGGGAGAGGATCCTGTGCCCTGTCCCTCAGAGCGCTGCTCCCGCCCTGCAGTGCAGCTGAGCCCTCTCTGTCTTTTGTCTCCATCAAGGTCACAGAAGAGCCGTCACCCTTTAAGTGCCAAGAGGAGGTCTCTCACCCTCCGGTGCCAGAAGACTGGGAACAGTAAGGCAGCTGCTCACTCTCCCAAGGGTTGCTCTGTGGTTGCATGTTCACTGGGTTTCCTCTGGCCATTTTCCCCTCCTTGCCATGAGTGTGATTTTGGTGGTTTGTGTCTCCCACGCCACTCAGGCCTGGCAGTCACACAAACCACCGTGCTGGTGGTGGGAACTGCCCTGTCCTCCCGCTGATGCTCACAGATCTCGAGCGGCACTTTCCCCATCACCAAGGTGATCATCCCTGTGGCAGGAAGAGCACAACGTGGGGTGAGGGTGCCTGGCTTCCCCGGGCATCAGAACCCCTCTGAGCGCATCCAGCAGTCCTTTGGGCTGCTAGAAGCTCCATCTCAGTCACAAATCCCTCAGAAGGTGAGCTGTTCCTGGGAGCTGTGTGGGATTGATGTGCTCTGGGCAGCAGGATCTCCCTGTGCCTGCACTGGGGCAGCGCTGTGCTCACCGTGACCGCTGAAATTCCAATTTCACACCGCTTTGAACTCGCTCTCACTGCGGCTGGGGACATGAAAAATGTCTTCATTAAGGAAAGTCCTGGTCTCCTGGCTGGGAGCTAAATGTTGCCTTACTGTGTGCCACAGTGGCCCCTGGGCTCCCCTGGGAGTCTGACAGGGCATGGCACCTCCCAAAAAGGGATTGCCTCTTGGTTTTTCTGCTGCTGTGACCATCCAGAGAAGGCTGCTGGCACTCACTCTGGCCGGTGAGGTGGTGTGTTGACCTCACCATTTCCCCACATTTCGGTGGGTGTGGGGTGAGGTGACCCTGCTCCACAGCCCCTGTGGTGAGCCCAGTGCAGAGCTGTAACACCCCGGGATTTTGGGAAGAGCGCAGGTGTGTACCCCACAGCCAGGGCTCAGGTGTGTACCCCATCACCCACATGATGTGCAGGTGTGTTCCCTTCTGTCAGGGCTCTGTTCCTCATCCCTGAGCCCCTGTCAGTCCCAGTACAGCACTTCCTCCCTTTTCCCCTGTCCCAGCACTGCTTTGCAGCGAGGTCCCCTGGGCCGAGATCATCCTTTGCTGCAGAGGCAGCAGAGGAGCTCCCAGAGCGCTGCTTTTTCTCATTATCCCCTGGGCACAAGCCTTGGTGACAGCCCTGGGCTCCCTCCAGCCTGCCGGGGCTGTGGTTGCTGCTGGAATGTCCCGAGTGGCGGTGGGGACAGGGTCACTGCTGTTCCCACTCGTGTGCCGTGCCTCAGTGTCCCCTCGGGGCTCTGTGTCCTCCCCACCGGAGCAGCCCCGGGGCTCTGCGGTCTCTGCCCTTCCCCTGCTCCTGCTCCCCAGCTCACCTGCCTGCCTGTTCCCTCCCTAATGCTCTGTCACCGGAGCGTTGTGTCCTTACTCCGGGAATCGGGCACTAAACCCGGAGCTGAGTCAAGCCCAGAGCCCCCTCCAGACTCCTCCAGCCCCGCGGTTTGCCCAGGGCTCTGTTATTATCCCGCATCCCTGTAATTAGCTGCTTAGGCTGTGATTGCCCCATTGTCTGCTGGATGGGCTTAATCATTCTTTTCTCCTACAGTGGCAATTTTGTTCCAATTAATTATTTCAGTTTGAACAGCAATAGCTGGTTGAGTTTAGAGAGAAATTAAAAGGGTAGGGAAGGATAATGAGGAATGAGCTAACTAGGGAGAGGTTGCAGACAGGGCTGCACGGGTCTCTGCTTCTGTTCCAGCCTCTGGCTTGCTCCCCAGAGAGTTTTACAGGCCTGGGAAATGCTCATGGGAGGGAGCTGAGATCTCTGACCCAAACTCTGCCATAAAACACGTTCAGCCACAGCCAGGAGCACCCTGCCATCATCACATGTCCCTCACTGACACGGCAGCACCCAGCAGCGCAGGTGACGTTCCCAAGGTGATTCCAGGTGAGATCGATCTGGATTTTTAAAAATTAAAAAAATAAATAAATTTAAGATTAGCTAAGGTTTTGAAGGGAGTGAAAAAAAAAAAAATTAACGCCTTTCAAGATTTACAAAAATGCTGCCTGCGAAATTAATGTATAATTCAATGGATTCCAGAGTAGTTTGAATATTTAAATTACGTATGGTCAAAGCAATAAAAAATCTGCATTTCCTCACTCTGAGCCCCCCAGACACAACTCTCCCCAGTGCCCCCTCCCCAAAAGGCGGCTCCTGCCTCTGCACTCCCAGAGCGATTGAGCCTCATTGCTCTGAAGAAATTGGAAAAACACGGCCGAGAGCGGCTGCTGTACCCCGCTAATGCAGGCGGGGCGATGGGCACCGCTGCCCCCAGCCCTGGGGAGGGGCAATGGCACCGACCCCCACCCTGCCGAGCCCCCCCCAGAGCCCGGGGCAGCCCGGCTGTGCAGGGCAGGATGGAGCAGCCGAGCTCCCAGCGCTGGCACAGGAGGACGGAGGGGTCTCATCCCCTGCCCTTGCCTCTCTCAGGGGCCGCAGGAGGGCTGTCTGGCCCTTCCCCATGTAGGTCTTTGATCCTTCAAGCCCCCGGGGACGTGTCCGTCTCCTCTCAGCTCCAGGGCAGCTCCCGCTCCTGGCTGTAGCCAGGGAAAAAAAAAGGAAAAACACCGACAAACCTCTCCCTCTGCCCCTCCCTCCACCCTCTCTCCAGATGCTGTAAATTTTCATTAGTATTCTGTAATTTAATGATCTGTTCCCAAGAGAAAATTAGTTTTCAATTTACCAAAAGTTGCCTGTTAATTTAAGTGTGATAGCGGGGGGCTCTGCTGGTGCCGGAGCCGTGTCCTGCGGCCCCCCCGCCCCTCCCGCCCGGGGAAGGGCAGCAGTGAGGGACACATCTAATAATACACCAAAACCCCTCGGAAATCTTCCACCCAGGGCTGCAGGCGTGTTTCTGGGAGCAAGGAAAGCGATCTCCTCCTGAAACAAGAGTTTATTTTGAACCTGGCAGACTCCAGCTGAGCTGGAGGTCGATGCTGGAAGACCGGGAGAGGCAGAACGTGCTGGGCTGGCTGGAATGTGCCAGAGGAGCCATCCGTGCCCACCCGGCTGCCACCAAACCCGCGGGGCTTTTAAACCATCCCTGGGCACCGGGCCCTGGAGCATCCCTGGCACGGCTCCACCGTTCTGGGCAGAGCCCTCTCCTGGGTCCGGGGGGACCGGGGGGGCTCTGTCTGAGGCTGCTGCAGCTCCCTGGGTGCAGGGATGGGCTCCAGGCTCTGTGCCTGCCCAGGTGGGTCTGAGGGCATCCCTGCCCCAGCTCCTGACGGGTGTCAGCCCCTCTCAGCACACTTTGAGAGGGATGGAGCTGGCTCTGCTCGTTAGGGGCTGTGGTAAAGAGTAGGTGCTGGGAGTCTCCGTGCAGGGAAAGTGCCTCAAGAGGAGCTCATTAACTTGAAAAATTGGGTCCAGAGGGCTCATTTGTCTGAGATCAGTTCACTGTTTTTTCTAGTGATGTGGAAAAAGAGGGAGGGGGACCTGAGCCTCTCCTCAGTGATTTGCTCTGTGATTTACCCCTTTCTCATTCACATTCTCTCCTTCAAATTGCCTTTAATACTATTTATTTTCCATGGGCCTTAAGCCTACTCATGTGGAACGTCCGTAACCCTTCCCCCCCATGACACTGCACCCGTGGGACAGAGCAGGCACTGGCACAAATTTGTCCAGCCTGGCTCTGCAGGGATGTTTTTAGTGCCCCCTGGTCAGGCCCAGGTGGTGCCCAGCACACACTGCCTGTGTTTGCTGTCAGCTCCTGGTCTCCTGCAGGTTTGTGTCCCCTGTTGCCTCCCTCGTTCTGGTTGGGGGCAGATCCTGCTCCAAAGTGTCAGCAGGGGTTGATCCTGGCTCTGGCACAGCCACCAACACAAGGAGCTGCCAGATGCTGTTGTGTGGAGAGGCTCTAATGTCAGCTGGATTTTACTGGATGATTTTCCTTGGTTTTCTGGGCAGGTTTAGGGCAGAGGTGGCTGAAGGACACCTGTGCACAGGACAGCCCTGGAGGGGCTGCGGTGCCACCCTGCTGGCAGCCCCACAGCCACACCCAGTGCTGGCAGCAATCTCACCCTTTGCCAGCACTGCTGATAAAGGCAGAGCTGGCAAATCACAGCAAGGACTGGAGGGGAAGCCTGGAGTCACCACCTGGCCCCTGGCAGGGAAAGAGGCTGAGTGGATGTGGGAGGAGGATGAGGGCAGGAGGACGTGGGAGGAGGGCACACTTTGAGCTCCCTGGAGCTGCTGGAGGTGAGGGTTTGGCCATGGGGCTGCTGAGCCCCTGCCAGCACTGCTGCACCCACCAAAGGAGAGCTCAGCACCCCTCCAGCCCCCACTGCACCTCTGCTGCTCCCCCCAGCCAGCCCTGCCCCAGACGTGGTTAAATTAGAAGGGAAATCTATTACTTGTTAAAAAAAAACCCAAACAAACAGGGGAGCAAAGTCAGTGTTAAATATAGATCTATGATATGTAAATGAATCTGACAACTGAGTGAATAAAAAATGAAGGTTTAAATTATTGAAGGGTGGGAGGAGATGGTGCATGCAAATAGCGTTTATGTGGAAAGAGGCAGTGCTCAGAACAGGGAAAGGAGGTTTTGAAATGTAATTATTTCTTTTAAGGAAAGGGCTACACATGAAATAAAAGCCAACAGAGCTGGTGGGTGTTTGTCTCAAAGCCTTTTTTCTCCTGCCTGTCCCTTTATCCTTCTGGCCTTTTTTTCCCCCCTGCAAAGCAAAGAGAGAAATCAAAGGCTACTGAGGATTTTTAGCGTAATTAAAACAAGATAAATTAACTTTTGGCTGCTCACAAGTGAGACCAAGGGATGGCCGTTCACAGGCTGCTGCTGAGAGGGCAGGAGCAGGTGTCTGCTAATTGATTTGGTGGGGACAGGGCTCTGTGTCTGTCAGAGCCAGAGCAGCCACAGCCACCCCCTGGAATGGGTGGGGACCTCCAGCACTTTGCAGAGGAAGCATGGGCTTAACTTCCATGGAAAAACACCCATCTGATGTTAGCCTGCCAGGAGGATTCCTCCTGAATCCAGGAGGATTTCAGTACAGCTCTGCTGTGCAGACACTTGCCTGGGTTTTGTTCCTGTTCCTCCCTGTGCTGCCCAGGGCAGGATCAGAGTGTGGGGCTGGTTGTGGGAGCATTGGTAATTCAATATTGAAAATAGGAAACTCACTGGTGATTTTTGTCAATGGTAAAGCTGACAAGGAATTCTGGTGGTCAATCTGCAAGTGCAGAAAGTGCCCCCATCACCTTCCTCACAGGTGTATTTCTGCCTCCCTGACCCTCTTCAGGACTGATGGGGCAGGTTATGGGTTCCCTTTCCCTAATTCAGAATGTGATGGCTTGGGACGAGTTGTTGAAGCTAGAGATCAAAATGTCATTTATTAGAAAAGTGCCTCCCTGGGGATTGCTATCCCTCCTTCATAATTTCCCGTGTGCTGACAGTGAGCTCTGCTGTGTCTAATCTGTCTTTCTGCCTGTTTACACAGCCCTCACTGTGGTGGCACCTGAGTGTCTCCCATGGCTTAAAAAATGATGGTTTGCTTCCCACTCCCTCTCGTGCTCTGCAGAGCCACAGGAGCTTCAGGCTTTATGGAAAGCACATGGAAGAGGTTTTCCTGTTCCCTTCCAAGATATCTGTGGTGGAGGGTCCTCCCCGGGGGTCTGCACAGGGTGTGGTGACCCAGGACACTGCAGTCACAGGTGCTCTGGTGGTGGCTGCTGTCATGGAGCTCTCTGTGAGCTCAGGGTGGCCCTGGCATGCCCATCACATCAGACCACCCTGGCATCAGCTCCTGCCTGATGTGGGCCATGGGCAGGCAGAAGGTGAGGGCAAGGTGGTCTTCCAGCCCACAGTGGGGTCCCCAGGTGATCCCTGTCCAGCTGGTGCCTCAGCTTGGATCCTGGCAGGACACGAGGGCCATGAGAGCCATCCTGGCCGACTCTCCAGCCACTGGGACAGGACCCAGGAGCAGTTCCTGCTCTCTAAGTGACAAATGACCCTGCACCACCATCAGGCACACAAGTGCACAGAGACTGGTACATCCTGCTGCAGATGATCCGAGATCTCTGGGATGTGTGGAATGGTTTGCTCTGTCTGTGCCATAGCCCAGGCTGGCTCAGGGGTTTGTGCCCCCTGCATGAACTCATCAAAGCAGTATTCTCCCCCCTAGACAGCTTTTGCATCAATGAAATGAGGGGAGAGGAGAATTCCTCCCTGGATCTCTCCTCATTTTCACTGTCTGCTTGACAGATGCCATTCATGCCCCTCGTCAGGCCAGGTCCCGGGGCTGGGGTGGCAGAGCCAGCCCCTGGTCCAGGCTCTCTGCAGGGTTCAGGGCACCGACCCCTGCAGTGCCTCTGTGTCTCAGCTCCACGGCTGCCGTGGTTCCTGTGGCTCCGGTGGCTCCCAGTCCATCCCAGTGCGGGTCCTTTCCTCCCCGGTTTGTCTCCATGGCGACGCGCTCTCCCTGCCGCAGAGCATCCTTGGCTCGCCACTTCCAGCGCTGCATTTGTGCTCCCAGCCTTTGTCTCCCGCCCGGCGCTGGCAGCCGGCCAGGCCAGGCATCCATTTCAAAGCAGCCTTTGTTTTATCGGTGCACTGGCTGCTCAGAAATCCGTGGGATTCAATCGGGGTGAGAACACAGTGTTTCCCCGCTCTCCTCCTTCCCCAGCCGAGCTGGTGTGACCAGAGGGCAGCAGGATGGGGCTGTGCCAGCGGCCACACATGGGCGGGCAGCAGCAAGGGGGGGCAGGCGCTTTCCCCCTCTTCCCCTCCCCAGGCACAGCTGACATTTCCTTGCACGGTCAGATGTGCCATTTTCGGCACAGCCCTGTCCTCCAGGCTTAGGGGCAGCCGGATCTGCTGAACTGAGGTAGTAGTTGAGACTGCAGCCCCTGGCAGAGGAAAGAAGTGCTTGGGGTGAACTCGAAGCCCAAAGCTGGGATCCTGCCCGAGCTCACTGCCTGTTCTCCTCTGTGACTGCCAGCTCTGCCAGAGGCAGGGCAGAGCCAGCTTGTTGGGCAGTGCAATCCATTAATTGCAATATCCATTCTTGCTTCCAGGGAGTTCAAGGCTTGGAAGAAGGGATGATGTTACACATCTGCTCGAGTGTGCAAAGACAGATGCAAAAGTATGTGCATGCATCCACAGGTGTATTATCGAGGGTTTCTGGGGACTCTGGTTTCCAGGCAGCTTCCCCAGGGTGCAGGGAGGCAGCCAGGGAGGGACACAAAAAAGGGGTTGTGAAATGTCATTGCTGAGGTCCTGGTGCTCCCCAGAGTGTCCCTGCAACCCTCAGAGCATGGAATGAGGCAGGAGGGAAGTGAGAGGATAATGGGAGAACAGTGAATACTTTGTTAAGGGCAGAAGCAGCAGCTGTGTGTCAGTCTTGCCCAGAAAAAAATGTCTCCAGGAGAACCTGTCCTCTGAAACAGGAGTCTGGGAAGGCAGCAGGGGCTGGGCAGCCAGTCCTGGGGCAGCAGCTGAGGGGAGTTTATCCAGCAGTTTGTCCTAGCCTGCTGCTGTGGGGAGCAGCTGGGACTGGAACTCCTTCAGCCTCGGGCCACATCACTCAGAGCCTGGCTGTGCCAAGCTGGGCTGCAGCTGGAGCAGGCACAAGGAGCTGGCCTTGAGGGTCTCCTGGAAGGACCTTTCATGGTTCTGAACCTCAGACACTCTCCTGAGTGATTCACTGCATCGTTATGGTGAGATGGAACCGCCTCAGCACTGCAGTGCCTGCAACTGGGGCCACTGGGAGAACTGGGAGCACAGGGAGGAGAATCAGGAGCGCAGGAGTTCAGCTCCCACAGAAAGACCCCAGCATGTGCCAGCTGTGGCTCAGGCACAACAGCAGCTGGAAGAGCCACCCTGGCAGCCCTGACATGACTTTGCATGAGGACACCTCCCCACCTGGAGACAGTCCCAGGAGGTAAAAAGTGCCAGAGCTCTTGCTGTGGTCTGTGGTGCTGCTCGATAAAGTGTGTCCTGGCCCCATTTTATTCTCCATAATTAGGAAACTCAGCAGACAAATGGCTCTCTGAAGCCTAAACCGGAGCATATTGCTGGCACCAAAAGAACTGGTCTGCGACAGAGCAGGAATTGTTTGTGCCATTTCAGTGAGAAGTGCAAAGGAAACAGGTGAAACCTGTTAATCTGGCTTGTGCTGAAAAAGGGCAGGTGTGAGCGAGGTGATCGATGAGCATCGATCAGGAGGGGCTCGGTGCTGTTGGACACGGTGCAGGACAGAGGACAGAGCAGGGTGTGCAGCCCCGGAGCAGGTGAGGGCTGCAGGCTGCGGTCCCTGCCCCAGCCCCTCCCGGGGCTCCCTCTCCTCTCCCGGGGCTCTGCCGTTTTCTCTGGAGGAGCTGCTCACGTCTCTCTGACCAATTCACCAGTCGGGGTTAATCCTGGAGGACTGGATTTGTCCTCTGCCGTGTGTGTGGCTGGGCTGCACGCAGGGGAAGCTGTTTCCTCGGCGAACATCAGTGTTTGCAAGAGGCCACCGCAAATAACTGAGACTGGAGGGCAGAAACAGGAGGGGCAGCACTTTTCCCTGCATGCATCATCTGTATCCTCTTGGTGGTGGTTTGTAGCTCAGTGGGCTCTCCAAAAAACGCCCCACTACTTTCTGAAATTGTATTTTTGGTTTGCAAAAACCTAGAAACAAGCTAGAAAGAGCCATGGCTGTGGAGGGGAGTCCAGCATGTGCAGAGCCAGCAGAATTCAGAATCGCCTGGACTGCCCACAGGGCAGGTGATGGTGGCAGGACCCATTGCTGTGGCAGCATCTTGAGGGGAATCTTCAGAGCTGAGGGTCTCCCACCAGCCCCCATGAGGGATTTGGACTGGGCCATATTCACTGACACCTGAGCAGTGAGGAGCATGAGACCTGGGGAGGGCTGCAGTAAATCCCACCACTGTGATTCCCTTGGGAAGTGCAATGCAGCCCTGGTAAATAAATAAAGATTGGATCTTGTCAGTCTCTCGTACTGCAGCACTTCCAAGCGCAGGGACGCGAGGCTGCCGTAATTGGCTGGATGCAGAGCGAAATCCAGGCTCAGCGATTCCATTTTGCAGTTGGCAGCCTTCCCAAACGCAGATCAGGGAATGCGAGTTGGACTGGCTTTAAAACACAGGGAAATCCTTTATCTTTGATAATTTTTTTTTGCTGATTTAAAGGGTAGGATTAAATCCTCATTTAATAACCCCAAGTGCCTGCTCTGCCCTGCTCTGAGAGCGCTGCCAAGGCGCTGGGGCCCGGAGGAAAGGCAGGGAATGTTCTCCCCAGCACAGATCCCATGGCTGTTTGCTGCTGCTGCAGCCCGAGAAACGAAACCAAGCCTGTAAGCCCCAGCCTGAGCACGGGGTGGTGTTCACTGCTCTCCAGGTCTGTGTCCAGCTGCTTTCAGGGCTGATTGGAAGGCAAGCTCAACACTCTGCCACCAACTTCCAGTTATGTCATTTGTGGGTTTTTCTCCTAATTAAGGATCCTCAGAGCCCCAAATGTCGCTCTCTAACACACAGCGCAGCTGACTGCACTGACAGGCTCTGGGGCAGGGATTGTTTTATCAGTAAGTGCTGCCTGCTCAGTACCTTTATACTGCTGCCTCTTACCGTCACCTGGGCTATTTTTAAACCCTTAAATAAAGCGTCTACAACGAAAAGAAAGGAGCCTCCTTGCAGAGGAACACAGAGCCACCACACTGACGAGGAGACTGTTTTCCCTTGTCTGTCAAATCAGCTCATTTAGATTATTTGAGTCAAGAGCAATTTTACAAACAATCTGTTTTGCCGGTGATAGCGGCTCCGCTCTGTGTGACGATTCTGAACGGAGCAAGCGGCTGCGAGTTATTGACAGCAAATTCTCCACGTCCCCAGGCCCCAGCATCTCCCCAGACGTGAAGCAGAAAGTATTTTCTAACATGTCGGCTTCCTCTGCCTTGAGAGCAAAAACTGCAGCTGAAGGGGAAGGGCGGAGGGGATGGGAACGCTGAAATGGCGCCAGCTCCTCTTTAACTGTTTTCTCTGCCTCCTGCAGTTTATTCTCTTGCTCTGACGATATGAAAATCCTAATTAAAAGGTGAATGGGGATGTGACGATGAGAGGACGTGCGTGTGTGCCAGGCTGGCAGGGTGCAGGTGGTGGCTGCTGTTGCTGGGAGAGGTATTTGGGGATCACTGCCCAGGAGGGCATGTTTGCCGAGTGGTGAAAGCGTAACTGCACGGGTCCACCCCTGCCAGCTGCCTGAATGCAGGCAGGTTGTTTGCCCTTGAGGAGTTGCTTCCATTATTTCTAATTTCCAATGCTGTGTGTGACCAGAGTGCTGCAGAACCGTTCGAACCCACGTCAGGGAAGGGCAGCAGTGCCAGGGTCGGGAGGGAGCAGCATGAGCTGGTTCCTCCCTGTCCTGCCCAGAATGCTCCTTCCCATCCAGGAACACGGGGGGTCCTGGGGACAGGGATCCCATGAGGAAGAGAAGCACTGACATTTCACAGATGGGGGTTAAGGATTTGTCTACCCTTCAAGGTGAAAGCAGCTCACAAGCCAGGTGGTTATGAACATAATTTTAAGCACAGAGGTGTTTTGCTGTCTCTACTGGAAGAATCAGAATCTGGGGCCTCAGCAAAGAAGTCCAGATGTGCAAGCCTCAGAGAGCACCAAGGGACAAAGAATGAACCAAAGAACTGTAGGAAGCAGAAGAGAAGGTCCTCCAGAACCTCAGCTCTCAAACAGCTCTACATTCAGCACATATTAAGGCTAAACCCAGGAGTGGTTAACATCTGAGCGCTGCTTCCAGCCAGCCCCCAGTACCACTGCTTTGGATGATGGGCTTTTGCAGGCATGACGCTCAATCTGCTGGCTCTCCTCAGAAGAAAACATTCTTCCTGTTTGAGGATTCCTGCATTTCCCTAGTCCATCTAGGAATTCATCAGTTCGATACGTGTCAGAACTCAGCTGAGCAGTGTTACTTGTGAAGGTGAGAGACTTTGCTGACGGTGTATAGCCAGTTGCAGCACTTACATGCAGAAAGAAATCCACTGCTGCAGTGGTCTAGTTGCCAGGAGCACGTGCATAAATAACATTAGAGAACAATCTAAAATAATAAAGAAAGCTTCAGACCTTGACTATGAGTTTTATTGACAGTGGCACAATAGAGTTAACAAACTGACATAACAGGAGTACATAATGAATTCATCAGCCTTCCCAACTGAGGACAGACTTAACAGCAGCCCTCCTACACCACGTGTAGTGCCTCCAAAGAGACATGAAACACGGCTGCTGTGAATGGAACAGTGAGAGAGAGCTGAGTCACACTTCAGGAAATAATGGCTTTCAGTTACACACAATTACATGACAGTCCAAACTTTTTCACATGAAGAAAAATAAACAAGACCAAATTAACTTACAAGTTATTACAAGACACTGAGAAACTGATTTCAAACTGTCACTTTACGGCTGTGCCTGTTCAGCTCACAGCGATGCACTCTGCATTACTGAGCCTCTAAGGACAAAAATACACTCACCAGCTGCTCTGCATTGTCATAAACCTTGCCTCTAATACTGTAGCATCTTCCTCAGCTGAAAAACACTGTACTTCATTCATGCTGGCAGAAAGAGAGTGGATGCTGCAGCAGATTTCCAGGGACAACAACTCATGTGCCCAGGGCACGTTTGTCTCACAGAGGAATCAGCATTCCTTTTCTCACCAGCATTGGTAAGAATGGTAAAGGCCAGCTGGAACTGGGCTGGAAAATGCTGGTGCCAATGTGCAACTGGAGACAAGGAGAGAGCAAGAACTTCCCCATGCCAACAACACCTTGGTTGGAAGTGCTTGTCAGATGCAGAACCACGTACTGGTTTCCACTCAGCTTCGCTTGTTCCTGACATTACAATTCTAATCCATTATCCTGTTCAGCCCTTTGACTGGTTTGATTTTTCTAGTTTCTGGGATATTGTTACTAAAGTCTAGTCCAGTAACAGAGTGTGGCTCATGTACTCCTCACTCTGCATTTGCTGTATTTGAAGTATCTTATCTCTGTGTGTTTTGGATTAAGCTCCATGCTCACATACATCAATCCCTCACTAAGTTTGCCAGCACTGGGGACTTTTCTATTCCCTCCCTCAACCCTGGAGAGTTAGTGGAAGGTTAGGAGAAATGTCTGTGTGGTTATTTAGACATTAACTCCTTTTACCTGTCAGTTATTGATGCCCCAAGCTTGGCATAGAGCTGGCACAGCAGCAGCACCCTGAGAGAGCTGCTCCACACAAGGAAAACACACGTGCAAATGGATGTTATGTCCATCTGTGCCTTGTCCTGCATCACCTGGGGAACGACTGTGTTCTGCTGAGGGTGTTTGATGGGACAGTGCCTGGAATTCCTGTGTGTGACTGGGATAACTAAAGACTACATCGGTGTGTGGGACCTCATTGCTCCCCACAACTGCCCAGCCAGGAGGGTGCAGTGAGGTGGGGCTCACCTCCTCTGCCATGCTGCAGAGGGAGGACAAGAGGATATGGCTTAAGCTGAGACACAGGAGGTTCAGATTAAATATTAGACATTTTTTCTTCACTTTTCAGGTGGTCAGGCTTTGGAAGGGGCTGCCCAGGGAGGTGGTGCAGTCCCCATCCATGGGAGTGTTTGAGAAGCATCTGATCTGGCACTGTGTGATGTAGGTTTGGGGTTTAGGGGTTACAGTGGCAGTGCTGGTGGAAGCTTCGATTGGATGATCTTAAAGGCCTCTTCCAACCTTGATCGCAGAGTAACAGAAATCTCCTGAGCTGGAAGGGACGGACAGGGATGATCCAGTTCATGGATGTGCAGAAGATCCCCCAACAATCCCACCCTGGGTATCCCTGGCAGCGCTGTCC
>VZSR01003816.1:13129528-13167028 GCA_013398615.1 Brachypodius melanocephalos
AGCCCCGCGGAGCCGCAGCCGATGGGATCGGGCTCTCCGCGGCGGTGGGGCCGCCCGGAGGGGTCGCGGCGCCCGCCTGGAGCGATGTGCCCCGTTCTTCCCGGGCCGAGCCGAGCCGAGCCGAGCCGAGCCGAGCCGTGCCCTCCACAGCGCGGAGTTCGCTCCTGCGGGGCCGGCAGCGCCCGCGGCCGCCGGTGCGGCACGGAGCGTCCCGGTGCGGCACGGAGCGCCCCGGTGCTGCGCTCGAACCGCGTCCGCGGGCTGAAGTGATGCAGCAGAATTGTTTTCCCTAAAGTCCTTGAGACGGTGCAGTGCGAGGAGGGCCGCCGGGGCTGGGTGTGGGGCGCAGGCGGTGCACAGGGACGGTGCGGATGGGGCGGCAGCGCTGGCAGGTGCGGGCTGCAGGGATGGTGCTGCCGGGGCACACACGGGATCGCTGGGGCACACCGCCGGGGCAGATCCCGCTCCCCTCGCCGGCCCTGGGGACACCCCCCGGGCCATCCGTGCTCTCCCCCTTCCCTCCTGACCAACCCCACCTGGAGATCCCTGTGCATCCTGACCCGCACCGGTTTTATTTTCGTGCTGCATTGCTGTTGACATGGAAACCAATACCACTTTCTGTTCCAGAGAATTGGAAGCTAAAGCTACCAAAGAAGTCGAAAGAAAACTAAGCAGGTAAGAGACTAATTTAAATTCCCTCCCACAGTTTAGATGGAAAGGTGGCCTAGGGCTGGGAATAGTTGTGGGCTTTATCGCAAGCTTTCATCTCTTGTTAATTGTAAGGATAAAAAACCCCTCTGAATTTGAAAACATTCCGTATTGCATGGAGAAATGTCTGCAAGTTTAATTAGTTCTGTAGACTAAACACCTTTTTAACTGGTTTTTTTTGTGTGTGTAACAACTTCAGATGTTTAATACAGTTTCTTTAATAGGGGAGGGTTTTGAAGAGAAAAATAACTTTTCTGCACTAAGTTGTAGTACCTAACAATAACTGAAAAATCAATCAAGAATTTGGGGTTTTTTTATACACTTCAGCCAAATATTGTTTGGAGGCAAGACAGTTGTGGCAAGAACTGGAATAATCTTTATGTTGCCGTATAACTACTGGCTTTACCTCTTTTGCCATGAAGAGTTAGCTGGTGAATTTCCTGTTTACATGTAGATTTTAGAATGAGAACTTAACAGAATGGGCTTGGGAGTTAACTCCTTAACTTGGGAGTTTAGGGTCATGTTGAACTAACCATTTTGTGCCATAACATGTATCACTTTTGTATTTAAGTTGTTTCTTCTGCACCGTTTGTTTTTGGTCAGGTGACTTTCTCTCAAGTATCTGCTCTGTTGGTTACATCCTTTGTTTTCAACTTCTGTCCTACTTCCTTTTTGGGTTCTTTTTCAGTTAGACCTTTATAGGCGTTTTGCTAGTGATCTGTTAAAGGCATTTCCACTGGGGCCTGTTGAAATGTGCCCAAACCCTAAGTATAGCTGATAGAATCTCAGGTTTGGTACCCTGCTTTTTTCCTTCTTTCGTGTGCCCCAGCAGTCTCCACCTTCCAGGCTGAGCTATGATTGTACTGTGCAAACTGCTTTGCTTCCCCTGCTCTCAGTGGGTGTCTTTTTTTTTTTTTCTTTTTTTTTCTTTTTTTTTTTTTTTTTTTTTGGTAATACACTTCAGTGTGAATGATTTTTCCCACATTGTTGTTGAAATACAGGGAATAATTGGGGTACATGGGAACCTTTGGTGCATTGCTGTTAACCCGTCAGCGTTCAGGGGCTCACTGCATTCACAATGCCAGAAGTGATTTCAGAACTGTTATTCAGAGTGACAGAGTGCTAAGTTCAGAGCAGTTCTTGGTGCCAGACTTAGTAAGTCAGGAGATCTTCACATTTTTATGACCTTAGCAGAGATCTTGTCATGCTGGCAGGCAGTGCCGAGAGTGAGAAGTGAAAGAAAACTACAGAACTTCCAAAATTCAGTGCTTGGAGAATAAATTCTGCTATGGAATGGGTCCCCATGCCTCTCTGACCCAGAGGGGTATGTTTTATTCATTTAAAAGATTCAGAACTGGTTTGAAGTTCACATTAATGCCCCAGCTGGTTTATGTTTAGCCAGGGAGCTCTCGCTGTGTGAGCACACAGCTGATAAACCATGGCATGCCTGCACTGGATAGACCTGATTAATTGTTTTACTGGGGTAGAGCTCAGCAGATAGCCCTCGTTCTTCCTCCAATGTCATTATTTACAGTCTTATTAAATTTGCAGTGACCTAGTCGAACTGTAAAAGAGTAAATATCCTTTCCTGGGAAGGTACATAGACCTGTGCTAGAGTTTATGTTAATCTCAGATTTCACAGTGTGGATGTAGACTGTGAACTCCACGGGATGTTGGCTTTGCTTTGTGTGTGTTCTAAAGTCACTTCTGGAGTTTATGCTTGTAAATTAATGGGTAGCAAATACACTTTTTAATCTTACTGGGAATATTGGCCTAGACTGTGGGTTTGTGATAGGATGAGTATTACAGCTTTCAGTGCAGCTTGCTTATTCAGTTGGAGTGATTCCTGTTTTACACTCAGGATTAGCATTTGGTTTGTCTGGCCTTTTGGAAAAGAATTCTCATTTGGCCTGTGTTCTCTCTAAAATTCATACATGCCTGGTGCTGTGCAAATATTCCTGGTCTCAAAAATAAGCTTTTTGTGCATGACTTGTGAAAGTGATTCAAATAAATCCATTGCACACTCCGTTGTGGCATCATATTACAAATGGAATGTCAGCCACCACAAGAGCTGTCTGCTGTTAACTGGGGAAATCTAAGAGTTAAATTTGGTTAAAATCAGGACTGGTAAAATCACCACTTAGTTCTTCTGATTTAAGCAATAACTTTTCAATTCTGTTTGGTAAACAGGGCTTTCCTGCCTCATTTATGTGGAACTGAGAGAAGGTAAATATCTGAAATATGTTGCCAATCATTTTCCCAAACCCAGGGGTTTGACTGTTGCTTCACAAGCATGCAAACCATGGGGAAGAGTCTCCATTGCTTCCATCCACCTGTGATTCTGCCCACCTTGGTTGCAGACTGGCCATGTTTTGGGAGAGCAAACTTCTCACCTCTAGATTTATTTCATCCATGTATTCTGTAAAGTTACCACTGTACAACTGATTTTTATGCTTTCATGTAATAATAACCACCATATTTCTGTGGTATCTTTCTTATCTGCTGCAAGGAAAACACAGAGCTGGCCCAGTGATAGAGACATATAAAGCCAGGGAGAAGTGTAGTTGTTTCTGTTGATGTGTAAGCATTTGATTTTCTGTTGGGTTTCTGGGAGTGGACCTTTCTCCTGATAAACTTCTTATGGAGAGATATCTGCTGTGCAGTGGGAAGAGTTTATTGCAGAGAAAACATTCTGTTCATGCTTTCAAGACCTTTATAGATGCTTGGGTAAAATAGCACGTCCCTTTCTCCTGCACAGACACCTTCTGAGGCTGTACAGGGTTGCAGGTGGTCCCCACGGGGTCTCTGTGGTGTTTGGGTCTCACAGCAGCCCCTGTGCAGGCAGTGCTGCCTCTGCAGCAGCCTGGAGCTGATGCTGGCCTCGAGCAGTTGATTATGGAGGAGCAGTTTAATCTGCCTTCCTGGGTTCCTCATTTGTTACAGGAAGATAGGGATTGTTTATGGCTGCTGCTGCTGGAGTCCTGTGTAGCTGGATGATAAACTTCTGGGAAAGAGATCTGTCTTTTGTCTGCTTATGTAGCAGCGAGCATCTTGGACGGAACTCAAGGGCAGAACTAACACAGATATTTCAGAATTGTGGTCCATTTGTAGTCCTCGTATTTGGGAGCATCATTCTGATGAGGCAGCCTCTGTATTAGGGAAATGGGAAAGCTGAGTGGATTCCAGGTAATCGGCAATGGCAGAGCACGGTAGGTAGAATTCTGTCTCTTCACTTTTAGGGTGGTAATTTAAAGACTGAGGTATTTAAAAGCAAAAGAGAAAGTAGCTGATACACATTTACTAATTAATTATTCATTGAAGTTTTTTTTTTTTTTTCCAGTTTTTAGTTTGGCAGCACCTCTCCTCTCTGTTAATAGCTGGAAAGAGCACACACACACACACACACACACACGTCTGGAAATGAGTGGGTTTGTTTTGTTCTCACTGCCTGAGGCTCTCAGTGCTCCGAGGAACACGCTGGGTGGGTTCAGGTGCCAGAGCTTTTCCATCTGAGGCACTGGCAGGGTTTGTTGGATTGTTCTGTTAACTTCAAAGTACTGCTGTCTATTCCATAAACTCCAAGTGCTCCTTTGGTGTAGAGTGCTGTTTTGTGGATGGTATAAATAAAGGAACTGTAGGATCCCGTTTTAGTCTAAATATACATTTTATAATTGATTTTTTGTAGAATGCTGGTGAGTAGAAAAGCTAGCTGTTGGTTTTTACAGATCCTGAGAAATCACTTTCATTGGTAATTTTATGGGATTGTGTTATTTCAAGAAACTGGAAGATGAGGGAACTTGTAGGTCAGAACACAGAAGATTTGTCAGTCTCAGCAGCATTTGAAAGTCTGTAGATCAGCTGTAGATTGAACATGTGGTGCTGTCTTTGCAGAATAGTTAAAGATCTTTCAATCCCTGATACTTACCTGTAGATACCTGGCAGTGTTCCATTTGTAGCACTGCAAGTTAATTTATAACTAGAAGAAGAGCAAATGGTAGAAGGGATTTATTTATTTATTTATTTTCAAAAAAAAAAATTTTAAAATGTCCATCACTGAAAATTTTACACTGTGCTGTGTATAACAATTTCTAATTCTTACTTGTATGTTTGCTCTATACCTCTGTTCATCCCTCCAGTGATGGGAGCTCACAATTCTTGTAACCCTCATTTCTTCAGTGTGAAGATAGAATTTTGATTTTATTGTTGCCTTTTGATATATTGTAACAGCAAAGATAGCAAAGCTGCACAAACCTTAATTACTGCATCCTCAACCTGTCTGCCTGGGGAAATATGGGTGAACTTGATTTTGCTCTTCTGCCACATAAGAATAAAGGTTAAGTATGTCTAATTCAGCTCAGGTATTTTTACAATGCTAAGGTGGAGCTTTAGAAATTAAAGATTAATAGTACTCTTTTTTTTTTCAAGAAGTAAAGTAATAAATGAAGCATGTTTTGATACAAATATTACCTGAAATGTTTGCAGTTTGAGCATGACAGCTTTTTCCACTTCAGAAGCGAAATAACAAATCAGGCCATACAAAAATAAAATGCCTTGTACTGTCTTGATAACCTGTCTTAGAAGACTAAAAAGTTGGTTTTGTTTGTTTTGTTTTTTTTAATAGCTTAATTGAGGAAAGCATTTTAGTAGTTTGTTGGGTTTTTTCTCCTTGTGTACAAAGAAGAATTGTGCTGGGGTACATAATTGGAACAAAAATTTACTGTTAAATAAATAACGGTAAATATTTATCTGACCCTCGGTCTGCTTAAATTTATATAGATAACAACAGCTTCTCCTTGCCCATCTTCAGAGCCATCAAATGTGCAGTCTCTCCTGAGATCAAGATCCATTTTCATTTTACCTCACTTGAAAATAAAGCACCTTTCAAGTTAAGCTGTTGAAGCCGGAGGCCTTTGTTCTGTCTCCGATGTGGATTTCCTATTGCCGGGGTTTATTTTCACTTGATCTAAATTGAAAAATATGGTTTGCATTTCTGCTAAGACCATTTAACCTTGAGCGAGCTAATCCTGTTACCCAGGAGGAGAAGGGCAGTGCGTGTGTGTTCTGGTGGAGGTTGGATGTCTGATAGGTGCAATCCCAGATTCCTGTTTATGTATTCACGTTATCAATCGGAATGCTCGCTCCTCGCTTTCCTCAGCCACCTGGCACACCAGTGTGCTGCTGCAAACACTTGGGCCACACAAGGTCGATGGATTAAGCCTCCCAGGTGTAGGAAAAGCCCAGCAAAGGCAGCAGTTAATTTTCTGGTTTGCGTTGTTGCCACGAGGCCGAGTTCCTGCCGTGGTTCCTGTCTTGTGCTCTAAAGGACCCTGGAGCTGCTGCTGGTTTGTCCTCAGGAGCAGGGAGCTTTTAGTCCCAGGAGATAAATGGGAAATGCCACCTTCCACTCGTGTTCCTCAAGGAGCAGCAGCAGAAATGGAGCTTGTTTCTTATGTGTTCTAGCAGAGGTTGGGGTCAGAGTGAATCCCATCATTTGCTGTCTGCTGAGAGGGCCATGGGTTTGTGTGTTGGGAAGAATAAAGGAGACTCGTGCTTCCAGCTGTCAGAAATGGAAATACAGCTGTTCTGTGTGAGACTCTGCTGACTTAATTGGCAGATGGGAATTTTGGTCTCAAGCCTGTCTTACTTGAAGGGTTAAGTTTTCAGGGAAGGGCAGGGACAAGGAAGGGCTTTGCTGCTGCTGCTGCTTAGTTGTACCAGTTGGGTTAGTTTTGCTCTGAGATTTGATGTTATAGTGGTAATTAATACTCATAAAAACTTACAATGAACTATAGGTTGATGTTTTTTATCTAGGGAATACCTAGAGTCCTGATCATAGGAGGGGTTTGTGTCTTCTAAGCTAGTTTTGTAATCTAAAATCGGTTTGTCTTAGAAAGATAAAATTTGAATGAACACAGTGTCAGAATTTAGGAGTTCTGTTCTTGCTGTGAAAAAAGCCAACGATGCTGTGGTAGAATATTCCAGAGATATTGGTATGTTAGTTGTTAGCATCTGTATTCCCAAAATGAAATGTAATTGTGTTGATTTAACTGTAACAGGAATTGATGAGGGTTTTTTTTTTTTCCTGTGAAAATACTACTTTGCATTCTGCTTGCTCTTGAACATGCTACAGCTTTCTTCTAAAAGCAGAATGATTTTTCAGTTAATGCAGTTTTGGCATGTGATAGACTGAAATTTGTTATACAAAGCAAGTGCTGGTGGCTGTCTTAACTCCTAGAACTCTGCTCAGGTTATTTTAGATGCTGGATCTATAGGAGCTGTTTCCTATTTTTCTCCAGTTCCAACTGCCTGTTAAAATTTGGACTGTCCCAAATGAACCCAAACTGAGGGTCAGTATCACCAACATCCCTGTGGTTCCAAATGCTCAGGGTGTGACAGGAAGGGGCAAAACTGACTGAAGTGTCACCTTTGTAGAGCAGGGATGTCACTGCACGTTAATCATCACCTCAGATCTGCACAGCAGCGAGGGAATGCACTAAATGAAACTGGCCAGCTGGAATTGTTTCTGTGGTTAGGTGTCTGACCTCTTAGTTGTCCATGAAGTCATTTTTGAGACCTAATTGTAAATGCAAGATTGCTTTTGCAGTGAGACTGTCCTCGTGGGTCTTGGCAGCCAGCAGATGAAGCTGTGATAAAACGCAAAACAGCCACGTTGTGTTTGATGCTCTGGCAGTGTGTGTGTGGGGGTCTCAGAAATAAAACTTTTGGGTAATTATTTTGCATACCTTAGCACGTCAGCCGCCGTTATTCCTTAAAAGAAGTAACTAATGCTTGCTTTCTGTTATTAGAAAAATCTTAGAAGCCAGAATTTGGTCAGTGGAAGCTGATGCCTGCACTCGCTTTGAAAGGGATTTGAGCTGAGTTAAAAGTAGAATTAACTGGTTGTTTATATATCTAAAGAAGTAATGGAAGTTTTAGTACCTGTGGACTATCTTGTGGTTTAATACATTCAATTTGCATTGCTTCTGACAGGCATCAAACTATCTTATTTAAAACTGGAGGTTTATGGGTGGTTTGTGGTGAAAAGGCAGCCAGCTCAGTGTTTCAAGGCAGATCCAAACCATGTAGTCACTGCCCCATATTGGCATTGTTAGTTCTTTTTCTCCAAAAACTTTGGAAGTCTGTTTTTAAGCAGCATGAACTGGACAGTGCTGTTCCTGCTCAGCCTTGGTTTGAGCAGGAATACTCTGTATCAAGTAACGTTAATTAACGAACCAAGTTTTGGTTTCGCTTTTGACAAGTTAGGGTTTTGTTTCTCGGTCAGGGAGCTCTGAAATGGCCCTGCTGGTGCCAGCTGTGGTCTGCCCTGCCCACACTGGGCTGTTTCCTGGCAGAGGTGGTTTGGGATGAGGGAGCTGGGGCACATGCACAGGCTGTGTGTGGCTTAGGCTGCGTGCAGGAACACTCCAGGCTGGCGTGTGCCAGGGCTCACTCACACCAGTTCAGGGAGAGATTAAATAACATCTGAATTTGTTGGCTTTTCAACCAAATTCAAGTCTAAATCTTCATTATAAGCTTTGGAAGAAAGAAGTCCTTACATGTAGCTTGACACCACATCTGCCTGAAGTCCTGTCATTGGTGGCATCACTGAGGGACTGTCCCTGTAGAAATAGGATCCAATTAGAAAGAAAATTCCCCAGTTCCTTTTGTGTCACTGTGAAATAATTGTTCTAAAATGAATCTAAGTGTGTACAAATTGTATTTTGGGAGAGTTAATTACAAACTCTATGGTTCAGGGATTTAGTGCAAGAAGAGGAAGAACAGTTGATGGAAGAAAGGAAAAAGAGAAAAGAAGACAAGAAAAAGAAGGAAGCTGCTCAAAAAAAGGTATGTGGAGCACTGAGAATAAACCTCTGTGCTTGGAGGTGACTAGTAAAAACAACTGTTCTTATTAATTTAATGTTTTAAATTTGAATGTACTGTCAGTTATTTATAGGTAACTGACGTATTGAACATTGTAATTGGCTCTGTGTAGTTTCTTAGAAAAGTAAATTTTCGTCTGAGATGACTCTTCTTTTTCCTGGTTGTCAGTTGAGGCAGTCTCAGGTTTGAAGCACTTCAATTTCAGTGTATTTACTAGTAGAATAAAAATACAGTTTTAAGGCAGTGGGTTTCAGATGCATCCTTATTTTCATTTATCTCCTTATTCTTCAGTATGGAAATACGCCATGAGAGAATTTGTGGTTAGGGAATAAAAATTTTCATAAAAAAGAAAATATTGACAGCAAAGATGTTTAGGGATGGAAACATTTACAGAAATGCTTGTAAATGCTTCAGAATCCCTGTTTACTGACAAGATTCTCATCATGGCCATTGATTCTAAATATTGACCCTGAGCTTGAGAGGAGCTGGTAAATGCAGTTTTTAGTCCGGTGTGTTTCAGCAGGAGCGGAGTGAAGCTGCTCAGCAGTTGTGATCGCAGTGCCTGATGCTGGCTGTGGCTCCAGGAACAGAATGGTTGGTTTGACAGCCACAGGCTGGCCAGCAGAACCTGCCAAGGGCTGAGCTGAGCCCTGCTGCAGTCTGGAAGAACCCAGCCTGTGTGGTGCACAGTTAAAACCACACCCCTGAGGTGCATTTCCGTGCAAGAAATGTTTCTCTCCCATTTGATCCTGTGATAAACTTTTATTCAAATAGATCTCTCATCTTGGCCATATCACAGGTGTAACCCATTGAATCTTGCAAATGAAAGACTTAAAGCTTTGCCATTTGCTCTCTTATTCTTTTCCATTTCCAGGTCACTCTCCCTTCCCTGCCCTGTTCTACAATAAAAGTGGTGGCAGCTCTTTGCTTCCAGGCACAGTTTTTAACTCACTTAAAACATCTTAATTTGCAAGTTTAATTCGGTCTGTTTCATGTAGTTATCTTTCAAATTAATTTTGTCTTTTATAACATTTAAACAGCTTTTTAAACATAAGGAATAATAGGCCTGGGTTGGTTAGAGAGAGGCTTCTGAAGTAGATAATTAAATAAGTTGAAACCATTTAAAAAGAGGAAAGTCAAAAGCTAATGTTGCTTTATGAAGTGGCACGTGTACATGTGGTTTCTCTCTTATCGGCACAAATCACTGACACTTCTTTTTTCTTGTTCTAGGCCATTGAACAAAAAATCAAAGGTAAGTTACTTTACAGTTAGTTCTACTCTGTGTATTATTTCTGGGGTTTTAAAAGTGTTGAATCAAATGTGTCACCTGAAATCTCCTCCCAAAAGTGACAGAATGGGACCCTTGAGACTTCAGCTGCACTTTTTCAAAGTGACCACACAAGTCTAGAAGAGTAACAGCAAAGGGTTTATCCAGGGGTTGGAGTTGCTGATCTTCCTGTTTTCTGTTCTTATTTACTTACAGAGCACCAGGCATAGACATAATACCTGAAGTTCCCTTTCTTGCTTGCTTTTTTCCTTCCCCTTTTTTTGCTTCATTTGAAAAGTGCACCAACACCTCAGAATAAGTGTGTATAGGATGGATCTGTTTGAAACTTAATTTACAAATATTCTAAGTGCAGCTGGGATTGGGAACACATGATGGACAAGTAATTAATATGTCCAGTTTTAACTCCTGCACGTGGAGGGCTCAACCTGCAAAATGATCAGGATGCCAGTACCCAAAAGCTGTAATATCAATATTCATGGCAGGTGGGAGCACTGTCGTTTTCTGAGTGTTTGTGGGGTTTGTATGGATCTGCATCCCAGCCAGCTTGTAAAAGGAGGAAAAAAAGATTCTCTTCACTTTCTCTTGAATTGCAGCTCCTCACCTGTTAGCTGGGAAGTGCATGGTAGTTGCTGAAGTGCTTGTGTGGTGTGCTTGCTGTGTTTTCTGGGAACACTGGTTTAATTTAGTGCTCACTGGAGCAGGGGCAGATGCTCCAGAAGCTTCAGAGCCCTGCTTAGCAGAGATGTAATTCCTGCTGGATTACTTGTAATGTAATTCCTTGCTGGAAAAATCCAAAAGTGTTGGAAAAATACCTGGAAAAATACCTGGATTGAGGAGGACTGATGGATTTTTGGTGTGTGAGGATGCTGTGGGGAGGCAGCAAGGGCAGCCGTGCTGCTGTGAGTGGGAAGTTCTGCCTGGGGAGGCTGCTGGGTTGGTTTTGCAAAAGGGATTGCTGGAGGCAGAGGGAGCTGCCAGAACCTGGAGTGAGCTGCCAGGAGTGTCTGCAGCATTCCTGGAGCTGCTGGCAGCAATGGGAGCTGCTGGTGTGTGTGTCCCACCATCCTCTGAGCTGCACCAGGCTGACCAGGGATCCCACCCTGGGGCCACTGAAATCCATTGGGAGTTCCAGGTTTGTCTTTGGGCACAGGACAGAATCATTAATAAAACTGCTGGAAGACAGTATTCTAACAAATATTCTTCATTTGCTTTTTCAAGCAGTACATGGAATTGTGTTTGAATACAGGCTAAGAGTTGGTTTTCTTCTGTACACTGCTGCCATAAGGCTTCTAGGATAATAGACCAGATTTAACGAATTATGAAAATGTCTGGGTTTATTCTGAGGTGATAAAACATGTCTGAAAAGACAGTGAAGAAGGAAAATGATAGAATACTTTGCTGTATAATAATGAGCACTTGGAGTGCCCATTTGACCCATGTGCTTGGGCTGCACTGGCATCACATCAGGGCTGAGGCTGCACAGGCAAATGGCTAAAAATAGCATGAACCAGGAGGGCAGGAATTCTGCTTGGGAGGCTAGCCGGTGGGAATCTTCATATAGCATGAAAATGTATTTCTTCTGAAGGACAGAGTAATTAAAATTTTTTTATTATTATTTTTTCTGCTTTGAGGCTTAAACATTCACTGATGGGAGTGTTAAGTTCCAACTTAATTATATTATTATTTAAAGGGTATTTCATAAAGTTCAGCAAGAATTTAGAGTTCTCAGAGAAACATAAACTGGCAGTGCTGTGGAATAAAAGACATCATGACATACAGATACACAACTTTTTGCTACAGTTTCTATAGGAACAAAATGTGAAGCTTGTGTTGCACATGGCTCTTGCCTTGTTTCACCAGTTTTGCCTCCTTGTATTCAGGATGCAAATTAATGTTTCATTAGTTTCCAAGTTTCCATCACGTTAATGTCTTAAATAATTTATTCTGTGCATGAGCTGAAGATAAAATACAAGAGTATAGGATCTCTAAATAATTCAGAATTATGTGCCTCTTTCAGAAAAGAAGCTGGTTAAGTGCTGGGGGTGGGAAGGGAGGGTATTTCTTGGTTTTAAGTGTAGTTTGGACAGCTCCAAACTGCTGTTTTAGCTAAGGAAGAAATTGCTGTTGTACCAGCTGAAGCAGCTCCCAGCGTTCATGTAAAATGACAAGAACCTTCCGAGGAAGTTCATGGAGCTGGGGGATTGGGAATGAAAGTAATGAAAAAGATGCTAACAACGTTTCTGGTACCAGCAGCATTTTAATGCCGTAATATTGCAGTTAAAAATGCACGCATGGCATTCCTGCATATTTCAGGGATGCTGACCTGCCTGGTTTGATCCAGCTGGTTTTACTAAAGGAGAGAAGAGGTGGTTGGGAGAGTTACAGGCAAGTCTGTTGGTTAGTTGCTAAGTGGAAAGTTTATCTGTTTGTGCAGCAGCTGGCACATCATGTGCCTTCCCGGTGCTCTTGTATCAGGTGTTCTGGGAAAAAAAAAAAAGTATAATTCGAGTTCCTATTTGTTGAAAGTCTTACAGAATTGTCAGTTGTGGTGTTCCTTCTAGCAAAACAAAATACGTCCTTTTGCTGTGTTTAAAGTCAGTACTGTTAGAGACAGACAAGGTAATCCATTTATCCTGAATTTCCTCTAAGCCAGGGCTCTGCCCAGTGGCCCCAGGTAGCTCTGATGGAGCCCGCACTGGAGGAAAGGCTGTTTGGGGAGGAAGTATGAGTTGGGCTGTGTGTGCTGCTCCAGGGTGGGAGCTCAGTGGGGCTGAAATGCCCTTTGCACACAATTTAATGTATTAATTTAATGTATCGATGTGAAGTAATTGATGAGAAGTGCCCAGGGCTGGGGGTGCTGGGGCACGGGCTGGAGCACACCCGGCTGTGGCTGCAGCCCAGAAAGTGCCACTTTCATTGCAGAACAGAGCAAACTGAATTGCCCACTGAAACGGAAAGTGCTCTAAAAATAGCTGGGTGTGGAATTGAAATCTTTGACTCATATTTCCCACCTTGGAAACTTCTTATGCTTGTTCTCCTCGGCGAAGCGGAATGGCCCCGACTGCACAAGCCCTGCTGGGTTTTGTCGGGGTTTTCGCTGGCCTGCCCGTGCTTTTCGTGGCTGGAAAAGCTCTCCTGGTAGCTGTAAAAGCCTCGGGGGTGGCTGGAAGCCCGCAGGGGCCGCGCAGTGCCGCGGGAAGGGCGCGCTCACCTCCGCGCGGATCCGCAGGGGTTAAAGCCTTGGCAAACACCGAGAGATTTTCCAGAGCAGCTCCGAGCTCACAGCTGCGGCCATTTTTTTCCAGCACGAAAATTCTAGCAGTCCACGTTCGGTGCGTGTCGGCTGGAAAGGCAGAGCGCCGTGCTGGCCCTGCAGCGGGCCGTGCCGTGAGGGCAGAGCGGCGCGGGCCGGGGCGGCCCCGCCACAGCCACCGAGCCTGTCCCTGCCGGCCCCGCTGCTCTTTGTGAGGGTCAGCACAGCATTTCATCTCTCCGCGCCCGTTCTGTGCGAGGGAGAAACTGTTTTCCATCTGCGTTAAAGTTACTCAAGCAGCTGCCTGCCATTTTTTTTTTTTTTTTTTTTTTTTTTTATTGGAGGGGGAGTGCGAGTCCCTGGGCCCCTGCTCCAGGAGGAGTTGGCAGGCAGCTCCTGGAGCAGTAAAATGACACCATGCTTCTCCTCCATTTTCTAATGAAATCTGCAGAGTGGGAAAGCAACACAAGTTGGAAGCGTCTTTCTTTGGAATCTCTCTGTAAACTGTAACTCCACCATCCCCTGCTCTGCGGGTTTGCAGCAGGTTTGTTCTTTATGAAAATCTGTCATTTTTAATACTGGTTTCTGTAAACTTGCTGTTGCTAGTCAATTAACTGTGATAAACTCTAAGTCTGGTAATGTCTTTCTGCCTTAATACAACTCAAAATAAAATACTGGTGTGTAGCGAACTTTTGTTAACAAACAACTTGTTTAGAGCAAATTAACAAATTAAGATAACGATTTAGGGGTGCTGGAATTCCTAGTAGCCATATTGGAATATTAATGTGTTATTTAGTCTTCTGAGAAGTTGTGGAGCAGAAAATGTTGGGCAGGGTGAATTTTATAGCTTAAAACTTACTCTGTGGTTCTGAGGGAAGCAAAGGCAAGGGAATTCTGTTTCACTTTGAATAAACTCACTTGAAAATTAGCATATAATTGTTAACTTTGCATATTCTATAGCCTAGCCCTGGGATCTGGCAAATCTGTTATACAATTTGCTGATATCATAGTAGATAGAATTGCCATATTTGCTAAGTAAACAAATGCTTAGAATATATGTGAAATATAATATTCATAAGCTGTTAGAGAAGCGCTGTTGGTGCTGTGCCTTAGGGCTGGCTGGGCAGCGAGTACCTTGTTTATTTGTTGCACTCCTTGATAGTCAAAAGTGATTCGAGTTCCTGCAGGTCCTTTGGGGTCTGTTCTAACACACTTGGTCTTAAAGCAGCTTTAATTAGGAAAGTGAAGTGCTAGGGCTGCCCTGGGCATGCTGTTGGCAGCTCTGTCTGGGTGTCCAGGGAATGTCAGATGGAAATTGTTTGACTTTACCCCAGAGGAGCAGTGGTGCAGGAGTGGAAGTGGCAGGGAAGGAGAAGTGACTCGGTGACCGTGTTACCAGGTGTCGAATGTTACTGGATGTCGGATTAAAATCTCTTCAAGGGAGATGTGTTTGTATTTTCTGCTTAAGGTGGCAGTGGAAGGAAGAAGAACTCCCCTAGTCTGTGCCAGAGGCTGGAGGAGTGTGTGTGTCCCTGCGTGGGGCCCTGCCCCAGGACTGCTCTGATGGCTGCATGCGATGCTGTGGCTGCAGGAAGGGTTTCTGTGTGCCGCTGTCAGCTCAGCTCAGCTGAACTCTGCTCCAGGCTCCACGGGTCATCCATGCCATCAGCCGGGGCAGGAGGCACAGGGACAGCACCAAGAGTTGTGGTTTGGTTACACAGGCTGTGGAGTGTGAACAAATGTGTTGAAATTTCAGAGCTTGTTGCACTACCTGGACCACAGAAAGGCACAAAGTCCTCCCACATTAAATTGTCAACGAATTCTCAGCAATTTGCTTAAATAGCACTTCTCCCCCTCTTCGGGGCTTAGTCACTCTCAGTTTCTTTGTTTATAATGCAAGAAATTTTAGAAACACCAAATGAAATAGATTTGTTTATTATTTCCTGTTTGTGCAGTTCTTCAGTTTTGAACTAGAAGTCAGAATCACAATTTGTTGTCCCATTATGTGGATCAAAATATTTTGCAAGGAATCAGTTGCCTTCCCTTAATATAGGGAACAGCTTAAATTGAGGAAATCCAAAGTGGTGGCTGTGGTCTTTATCAACTTCTCAGTTTATCTAATAGCCTTTCAATACCTTCTGTTCCCTGTGCTCTGTGCAATAAATTGAATTGTGTCCTGGCCCTTCCTCTCCTTAATTCTGTGCCTCTCCCGTCAGCTGAGAACTGGGAGAGCTGGGTCCCTGCTGTGCCCAAGAGGGAACCGGGGGCGCTGGGAGAGGCAGCTGGAGTTGGGTGTCCTCATCCTGACACTTTTGCTTACCTGTTTGTCAAACAAGGAGGTCTTCAGAGTTTTTCTTTTCTGCTTCCCTTAAGCAACCCAAATGCAATATTCCATTAAAACACAACTCAGATGCTGATTCTTCAGTGACTTTTTATTTTAAAGGCTTCTGTTTCGTGTTTTTCAGAATATGTAATGTAGAAATAAACAGAAATTATACCATAAGTAGCACTGACAACATTCAAATTGATTCCCTAAACAAAAGCTCGGGTTGGTTTTTATTTTTTGTTGTATTCCCATGACTCGGTTCCTGAAAGTGAATGATAAAATGGTCTTTAAACATATTTAAAAGATTTTAAAAGCCCCTGTAGTATTCTCAGTCCTGTAGTAACATTATTCCTGGTGCTAAGGAATAGAGTGGTTGAGTATTGAGGTATCTTGGGAAGTTGCACAATAAATGTTAGGACACTTTGTGGATACCTCATCCAAGAAATTTGAAAAGTACATTAATGTATCAATACTGTGAGGGAGGGGCAGAGCTGGGGTGCACCTGGGAGGGATGGCAGGGTCCCACAGCAGAGCTGAGTCCCTTCCTGCCTGCTGCCCTGTGCTGGGGTGGGCTGTGGGGCTGAGTATGTGTGCCCTTGGTGTGTTCCCTGTCACCTCTGCCCATGCTCTGACCTTCCCCTGGCCTTGCCGGGGCCGTGCTGTCGGGACTGAGATCATTTGGAGTTGCAGTTGCACATTTGGCATTTCCCCAGTGCCAGCACTGTCCTGCTGGGCTGTGTGCAGTGTTCCCTGTGCTGGCAGCCGTCCCTGCTGGCAGCAGTCACTTCAGGGCAGGAATAACTTTGGATGTTGATCTTGTTAAAACAGGGAAGCTTTAGCAACATGTCCTGTAGGTCCTGTTTGCCCCTTGTTCTTCTTGGGGCAGGCCAGAGCAGTTTTCTATATGTAGTACTTAAATGGGAAACTTAATTTTTTAATAATAATTTAAACAAAATAATTTAAGATTTAAACGTTTTCCAAAAAAAGGTTAAAAAGATTGAAATAAACTGCATAGTGCTGATTTGTTGGCAAAAGGCTATAGAAAGCTGGTTAGTAGTAGCATGCTGTAACTGAGATAACTTGGATGGGAGTGATAGCAAGGCATATTCCTGCTTCCAGGTCTGTGCCATGAAAGTGCGTGATTGAGGGATAACAGAGCTTTTCCTCAGGGATGAGTTACAGCTTGAATCAGAAGAAATGCTGCCATTACATCATACATAAACACCTCTAATAATATTGACTTAGTCTTCAATTTTATAAGTTGCTGTTCACATGAATAACTTTGTCCCACTTTTCTTTTTCCTGGGGGTGGGGGTAGTGCCAGAACAAACCAAGACAAGTGCAAGCCAGCCCCAGCCTGTCACCTCCAACGGCACTTCCACAGGAACCAGCACTACTAATAATGCCAAGCGGGCCCCAGCCAGCAGCCAGCAGCAGCCCTTGCCTCGATACCCTCCTCGGGAAGTACCACCACGATTCCGACACCAGGAACAGAAACAGCTTCTGAAACGAGGGCAGCAGTTACCTGTGATAGCTGCAAACCTGGGATCCACTCCCAAAGCGTTAAACAGCCAGTCAGGAGGCAGCACTGGCACCAATAACCAGCCCGTGACCAACGGAGAAGTGCCCAACAGCAGCAAAAAACAGCCAGGTGAGGCCAGGTACCTTGTTTTCTTTAGGTAAAATTGAGCAAATTAAAGTCAGTTACCAGGGGAATATTCCAGCCAACATTATTTCAACTTGCACTGTGTTCTGTAGTATGAGGAGGTCCTTTCCTGTGTCAGAGCTTGATAATGAATGTTGCAGGGTGGTTTTGGCCTCTCTGGGCACTGAAGTTTCAACTGTTGTCTCAGTGTTGCCTTGGTGTTGGCAACAGTGGATGGCAGACAGGGCAAGGTTGGAGGAAGGAAGGAATTCCTGGCTGGGAGGGTGGGCAGGCCTTGGCACAGGGTGCCCAGAGCAGCTGTGGCTGCCCCTGGATCCCTGGCAGTGCCCAAGGCCAGGCTGGACATTGGGGCCTGGGGCAGTGAAAGGTGTCCCTGTCCATGGCAGTGGAACTGAGGGGTCTTCAAAGCCCCTTCCAGCACATTTCTTTATGTGATTCTGAACAGCACCTTGAGACTTGGCTTTCATTTTTAGCTTCATACCTGGGGATCCAACCATGGTACAGCTTGTTCAGGATATCAGAATTTTCTTTTATTGTCAGGTCAGAGTTTTTCTCAGTTTTTTCACTTGAATCTTGGTTGTGTTACAGAATGGATCCACTTTTACCTTTACTGCTGTTTAAGTTCATTCATCTTTTGTTACTTTGGCTTCTTAGGCACCTTCAAATAGCCTTTTAAGTCAGCTGAACTTGCCTGTTACATGTGTAGGATGTGCTGTTCAGTGACTGCACTAACATGCAGTTCAGTTAATTTTACAGGACACTAATGTAATTCTTTTTTGTCTGGAAAAAAGTAACTTTCTGTGAGGGATCTAGCTTTTCAAAGGGATTTGGTATTAATGCATGCCAATGCTTAATACTTTCTTATTTTTATACTTGTATTTATATTTTGACGTGCATGTAGCAGCGATGATGTAACTTTTTTCCACAAATAGTTTCTTTGGTGACTTTACTGAATTCACAGTGTTTGTCAAAATTAGTGTTTTATAGATTACAAAGAATATGACTCTTAGCTCCTTTAGCAAAAAAAAAAAAAAAAAGAAAGAAAGAATAAAACCCTGCAAATAGCCTTGATATTTCAAGTTCGAGTTAAATTTTGAGCTGTTCTGATTACTGCTCCTTGAAGAAGCAGGATTTAAAATGGAAGTAAACAAAGCACTGGAAAAACAAAGTTTATCTGTGAGTCCTTGAGGAATGTTTCCCATATTACTTTCCAGTATTATTTCTGTAACATACTGATAGAACTCTTTACCATTGCAACAGGTAATCTTTAAGTGACTTATTTTCTTTGCTTCGCCTCTATGATGTTGTTCCTGTCCATAGTGATATTTAAAGTTACCTTTTATCAAGATGAAACTTTTCCTGCAGCATGTATACTCTACTGGTCAAGGTGTGTAGCAAGGTGATTTAAACAAGAGTGGTGATTTAAATAAAAATTCAAAATAATTTAAGCAGTATTACTGCTGATACGGCCTGGTAGGTCTCCCGGTTGTATCCAGAGGGTTTGTGTACTGTTTTCCGTTGTACTTCTTCCATGAATACCAGCCCAGTATTTAATTAGCTGGATTCCCATTTGTGTACTGCATTTTTCCCAGGTTTGCTCAGTTTCCCTGGATCTTGTGCTGGTGTGGCTGGGCAGTGCCAGCATGGCGCAGTGCTGCTCTGGTGTCGGGGGCAGTTCTGTGCTCTGAGTAGTACCCTGATTATTTGGATGGTGTGTCTGGAACCAGTGAAGTTCAGGATCCTTCAGGGAGAGAAGGCTTGGCCAGATCACTTTGTCACCTCAGGAAAACATCTGTGTGTCCTGTAGCTGCTGTCAGAGCTTTGTCCCTGTCAGAGCTCTACTCCTGTGTGTCCCAGGAAAGCTCAGAGCTGCTGTCTGAGGTGAACACTCAGGGCTCCTTTCTTGGTGCTTGTGTGTGCCTGGAAGTCTCCTTGCCTAGAATAACCAGGAGTAACAGCTGGTTTGGATGTGTTCTCATGTTCTTTCCTAAACACAGACAAGATGATAATGGAGAGGCAAATAATTTTTCTGTGCTGGTCTTCTGTCCTGGTTTCTGTCCTGTCTGACATGTTGCTGGTGAGGCAGAGGGGGCCCCCATCCAGCAGGACTTGATGTCTTCTGACACCTTTGTATCTGAAAGGAAATGCTCTTTAGTCATTTGCCTGTCTCAGTTTCACTCACTCTCCCTGCTTCCTCTTTCAGCCTCCACCAGCAACCCCAGGTACTCTCCTTTTTACCTCTGGAATCAGAAATCTCATGAAATTTGGCAGATCTGTAGGTCACTTGCATAGACAGGATATCCATGGATAGTGGGGTTAAATCAATGGCTTCTGGAATTGATCTGTTTTAGGGCTAAAAGAAAAACTGTGGCTTCCAGTGTTAAAGTCAGGATTGCTGGCACTGGGAATGGCTGTGGGTTTGTGTGTAATTCCTGGAAGGATCTCTCCCCAGTTCCAGCTGTGGTTGCAATGGTTTGGTAGCTGCTTTGTAAAAGCCAGGTAATGCAGGCAGATACTGCTGGATTTCAACTCTTTAATTGCTCTGGGCACAGTAAGATTTTAAGTCATCGGCATTGGAGAACTTTTTGATTATATCAGTGGTCTAAACCCCATCCCTTTACTTGTGTAATTGGCATATTGTTTTAGTAAAGACACACAAATGAAGCTCATGTCTTGCAGTGCTTCTGGAACAGATCCAGGCCAGTGCCAAGATGGTTATTTAAAAAAATCTCTCTAAGTAACTCTTTATCAGGACACTTTCATACCCAGTTTAGTTGTCTTCAGTGATGTGCCCCATGTGCAAACTTCACATGAAAGGAAGGGTTGATCACTGCCCTGGTGTTTGCTCACCTCTGCTGTGGAACCCCCTGGAATAACCAGTGGTTGTTCACAATGAAATGATTTATATCATGAACTGAAGCATTTCCAGCAGTAATTGCTTACAACTGTGGCCAGAGCAGAACAGGAGAGCACCACTGCGCTCCTGGCAGGGCTCCAGCTTGGATTCCTCCTGTCTGCCTTTATTCTGGTGCATCTCAAACAGAGACACAAAGTTTTGTTCCAGCCAGAGCCTTTGGGAGCAAAAGGTCCCTCCTATAACCTGGGGGTGGTTCTCAGCTGTTGGAGGAGTCAGGGAAGAGGGGAGCAGTTGGGATTTGCAGTTAGTGGTGATGAAGGTTGGATTCACATGGGGAACGTTGCCTTCAGTGTAACAGTTACGGTCTCCAGCTGTAAAATTTGTGAGTTTGAAAGATGAAGTTTGATTCTGTACAGTGCCCGTGTGGCACAGGGCAGGAGGAGGATGTGAAAGAGGGTGAATGGATTGTGATGCACGTGCTTGGGTTATATCAGCATTGGGCCACGCTCAGATGTTGCTGTTTGCTCAGTCAGGCAGCAGACTACTGATTTGGAGGTGGAGCAAATGTGCTCTTCAGAGAGGGGAGAGGAACTTGCTGAAGTTTCAGGGCTGACTGCTCAACTTCTTAGTACAGTCCAAAATGAACTGGTTTTGGTTTCACTGACTATAAATTCTTCCTCTTTTTTGTATAAATCAAACTTCTAAGGACATGCTAAATTGGCTTATTAAATGCCAAATGTGTAACAAGTAGGTCGTAATGGAAATGTGTCATAAAAGCAGCAGAATTGCTAATTCTCACATCCCCAGGCTGAGTTTGTTGTCATGTCCCTGCTCCCTGTGTGGGGGGCGTGATTCAGAGCAGACAGTGAGACTGAGCTGGCTCTGAGAGAAACCTGTCCTGAAAAAGGGGTCTAAGGACTCAGTTTACAGCAGTGAGTGCTCTGGGGACTGTTCTCTCATTTGCTGAAGTAACACTTCTGTGATTTTCTTGCTTTTTTTTTGTAGGCATGCCTCCCATTCGGGACTTGGTGAGCCACTCCCCTAACCAGTCAGGTTAGCTACTTCCATCTCACCTGCTTTTGCACTACGTGTTTGTGGTAGTTCCATGTGTCACACAATTTTGTCTGATTTTTTAATTATTATTTTTATTCATTGGCTTATGCTTTTCATTGGCATGGGTGTGTGAATGATTGCAGTATACTTTCTCTGTGCCATTGCATACTAATTGGGTTTAGCGTTTTTAATTTTCTAATTAAGTCAGAATTCATCCTAAGAGTTTTTGTCACCTTAGCATTAAAATACCGGGGTTTTTTTTTACATTTATGCTTCCATGCTAACTTGCCTCTTTATGGTATTGAATAATCTGTGCAAGCTTGTGCTTCCTGTCAGATACATGTCCCACTGTGGAGGAAATCACATCCTGATTGTTTGCTAAAAGCTCAGAACTGTATTTACTAAAATGCATTTGTTCATAAGGCCCAAAGGTGCAGTGATTGGCAAGGTATGGTATTGACAGTCTGGGGGTGCCAGGTGTGCTGGAGCAGGAAAAGGAGAGTGCAAGATTCAGGTATTTCTTAATTTACCCTTCTCAGTCCTGTTTGTTTTAGCCCACGTGATGACAAACCGCTTTTTTAAATACATACAGTTTTTGCAAATGTTTCCTGCAGGATAACTCATAACTGGAAAGCATTAAGTTAAAAATTACTGAAAGCAATCTTAGCAGATTACAGAATTTTAAGAAACTCGGGTTTGTGTAAATGTTTTATCTGTCAAGGATTTAAGCAGCAAAAGTTCAGTTGCAACTTTAAATAGTTTTGGGAAGAATAGAGTAGGCTGTTCTGGCTCCTTGTGCTGTGCACCAAATGCAGTGTGTTGCCACATGTCATTTTTCAGTTTTGAGGGTGTTTTGTGTTCTCTGCTAGATACAAAAAGTCAGACCTAATACCTGCTTGTTTGTATCCTTAGTCTGTGAAGTTCATGAGTTGGGGAGGTTCAGGTAGGAATGCTCCAGAGCAGTGGCTCGTACTAGACATCACTAACACATTTCTGTCCATGAGAAAGACGTTGATCTAAGTAGTTTTGTGTGTAAAGGGAGAAAATCAGCTGAGTGGAAATTCATCACTGTGTGCTGTTGGTGGATTGGCTCTGCACAAAACTGTGCTGCAGCTCCATGAGGGTAACAGAATTTCAGTAAATACAAGCTTGCTTTATGTATTCTGCTCTGTGCAAATTAGAGTTTGTTTTACCATTTCCTTCTGACTTGTAGTCCTAACCTGCATCTCTCTGTGCTGAATTCAGGCTGTTTGACATCTGTGTGCCTTTGTGTTGCTTTTAAAAGGGATGCTGTTACTGGGATGACCCCAGTGTGATCAAGATCTTGTTCTGTGCCGTTGGTTCTCTCGCTCCCAAGAGTGCACTCAGCTCTTTGATCAGTCCCTTAGCACAGGTTAAATGTCCTTTCTTAGAATACCAGGGTGAGAGTTGAAACCTTGAAGTTTGTTGGACAGTAGCTCAGACATGGTGGTATTCTGAGCAGGTTCTGGGGTGTGCTCAGTGAATCCCCATTCTCCCAGGGACAGTGGTGGCTCTGCAGGACTGTGGAGCTGCCAGACACTATCACAGTGCTCTGCCTGCGTGCCACGGGCCTTTCCCACTCCTCCTGTTCCAGACTGCTGAGCCACCATCCTTGTTTCTCTGGTGGAGTTACCAGGTGAAGCTCAGCTGAGTGCCAGGTGCTGAGGAGCAGTGGGTGATCCCTGCTCTGTGCTGCTCCAGCTCTGGGAGCCAGCGTCTTGGACTCAATTCTGTTTCACTGTAGGATGAGTAATATTGATATCGATTAAAAATTAATTAAAAATAGACTTGTGCGTCAGTGCATTCTGAAAGCAGAACTTCAGATGGGTCTTGTGCTTTTTGTGCCAAGCTGTTGTTGTATAAAAGAAAAGATCTTGAATAACTTGCACTGAAGACTCTTGTACAATGTCTGTAACAGGGGTGGGCAGGTGTGTGTTCTGTGGCTGCTGTCACGCAGCAGTTGGTACTGCTGGGCCAGGGCTATGTCCTCTTGGAATTTCTGCCTTTCAGTGTGGTTTGGGGTTTTGTTTAGTATTGTGGTTTTTAATATGCGTATGTGTTTTAGAAAATACTTTGTACGTGGTGATACAGAGCATTCTTTTAAAACATATTTCTCTGGAAGAAAAAGACCTTTAGGAGTCTCTGATGTTTTTGTGAGAGCAGCTCTGCATGCTGGGAGGTGTTCTAGGTTGTGTGTGACAGCCTTTGGGCAGCTGTATTAGAGCTTTCTCTGTCACTTGCCATGACTGTTGTTTTAACAGAAGCAAAATAATAAGCAAAATAATTCCTGGCTTAATATCTTCATACTTATTTTTTCCCTTTTCAGCTTAATTAAGTAATAATACTAAACTCATCATAACACTCTTGGGCTTTCCTTCTTCATTTTAGATCTGAACCACAGTGGTCTAGGATCCCATTATGAAAATTCTCACTGGGGACCAGTCTCTTCAAATAGTGACTCCAGCACAAACTGGGATAAAGTTATCATAGACGGCTCTGACAAAGAAGCATGGCCATCAATCACTGGCAGTGACCCAGAGCTGACTTCAGAATGTATGGACACTGACTCTGCCTCCAGCTCTGGGTCAGAGAGGAACCTCGTTATCATGGCTTCAGGGAGCACGGGCGGAGAGGGCGATGGCATTCGCAATGGCATCGGACATGGGTCTCAGAATAAGTTTGTGGTTGGTAGCAACAGCAATAATGTGGGCAATGGAAGTATTAATGGGCCCTGGGGGTTATCCCACGGGTCCATAATAAGCACATGTCAAGTTTCTGTGGATGCTCCTGACAGCAAATCTGAAAGTAGCAACAATAGAATGAATGCTTGGGGCACCATAAGCTCTTCATCAAATGGAGGGTTAAATCCAAGCACTTTGAATTCAAATGGCAACCATGGTGCCTGGTCCGTGTTGGAGAACAGTGGACATGCCCTGAAAGGGTCTGTGGGGAGTGGGAGTCCTGGCACAAGCATTCAGTGCAGTACCATAGGTCAGATGGCCAACAGCCAGAGTATTAACTCAAAAGTGGGTGCCTCAGCCCGCAGTTCCTGGGGAAGCCTTCAGGAAAGTTGTGATTCTGAAGTAAATGGTACAAGGAATGTTTCATTCAGTGGGCAACCTCAAAACCTTAACACTGAAATGAATGGACCAAATAACACTACTAACTTTATGACCTCTAGTTTACCAAACTCTGCTGGTTCGGTGCAGATGAACGAACTGCCCAACACTGCAGGGCCCGGGGCCTGGCGCGTGAGCACAATGAATCATTCTCAGATTCAGGCCTCTCCAGTGACAAACGGCACTTCCATCTCTCACCTGAGCAACGGTGAGGCCAAAACTGGCTCTTATGGTACTACCTGGGGTGCCTATGGTTCTAGTTACTCTGGAGACAAATGTCCAGGCCCAAACAGCCAAGCTAATGGTGACACTGTGAATGCAACTCTAATGCAGCCGGGCGGCAGCGGGCCTGGCAGCACTAACTTTCAAATCAACGGGAATAAAGGCGCAGGGGTGTGGGAGGCAGGGACAGTCAGCTCCCAGAACATGCCCTGGGGAAACGGGAACGGTGCGAGCGCTGGCGGGAGCAGAAGAGGATGGGGCAACCCCGCACAAAACACTGGCACCAACATTTCCAACGGGGAATGGAGCAAACTGCCCGGCAATCAGCATTCCAATGAAGGTATGAGCGGAAACAGCAGGAAGTTTACAAACGGATGGAAGTCTACTGAGGAGGAGGATCTCAACAGCCAGAGTTCTGCTCCCTCCCAGCTGGCTGAGCAGAGCAGCACATGGGCCAAAACAGGTACAGGGGACAGCGAGGGGAGCTCCGAGACCACCGGGTGCCATGAGGACAGAGCAGCCACCGAAGGCCAGAACCGAGAGAGGAGGAAAGTTGACCAGCACACGTTACTCCAAAGCATAGTGAACAGAACTGACTTAGATCCACGTGTCCTTTCCAACTCTGGTTGGGGACAGACTCCAATCAAACAGAACACTGCCTGGGATACCGAAACATCACCGAGGGGTGAAAGAAAAACTGACAATGGGACAGAGGCCTGGGGAGGCTCTGTGACACAGACTTCCAGCTCAGGGGGGTGTGTGGATAGACCTAACCCTAATAATAACGATACCTCATCTGTATCGGGGTGGGGAGATCCAAAGTCTGCTACAAGGTGGGGAGACTCCAAAGGGTCAAACAGCCAAGGGGGGTGGGAAGAAGATTCTGCTGCTACAGTAATGGTCAAGAGCAATCAATCATGGGGAAGTGGCAAAGAGGAGAAGTCATCCTGGAATGACACACCGAAGATGAAGCAGGGATGGGGAGATGGACAGAAGGCCAGCCAGGGTTGGGCAGTGTCTGCTGGTGATAGCTGGGGTGAAAACTCCAGAAGTAACCACTGGGGTGAGGCAAAGAAATCCAGTTCCGGAGGCAGCAGCAGTGACAGGTCGGTGTCTGGTTGGAATGAGCCGGGTAAATCAAATTCTGTTACTTGGGGAGGCAATAATGCAGCCCCAAACAACTCTTCAGGATGGGATGAGCCTGCAAAGTCTAATCAGAGCCAGGGCTGGGGAGACCCTCCGAAATCCAATCAGCCTCAAGTCTGGGGGGACTCGTCAAAGCCAGTCAGCTCTCCTGAGTGGAACAAACAAGATGTTGGCTCTTGGGGAGCCCCGTCTGCCACGAACAAACCCCCGGGGTCTGGCTGGCTGGGGGGGCCAATGCCAGCCCCCGCAAAGGAGGAAGAGCCCACGGGCTGGGAGGAGCCATCCCCCGAATCCATACGCCGCAAGATGGAGATTGATGATGGAACTTCTGCTTGGGGTGATCCGAGCAAGTACAACTACAAAAATGTGAATATGTGGAATAAAAATGTCCCTAACAGTAGCAGCAATTCAGACCAGCAAGCACAGGTACATCCGCAGCTACTGTCTTCAAGTGCCATGTCTAGCAAGGAGAGCAGCTCGGGTTCTGGTAAGCCTGGCTTTTACCCAAATTTGTGTTTTCTGTTCATTATAAAGCACTCTTTTAGTCTTGCTTCTTAGAAGGATATTTTAGTTTCGAAGTGGAAAGGGCAAAGTGACAATGAATTACAGTTTCTTATTAAAGAAATGAACACCATTGTCACTGAGCATTGATATTTTTTTACAGACTGGGAGATGTGCTCTAGTTTTAAATAACTGAAGTAATAAGGGCTAAACAGCTCTGCTTGAGTTCTGGGGAGTGGGAACACAGAGAAAATTCTTAAAAATAGTGCCTGAGGATTGAAATGTTTTCCTAAATGATTCTAAATCAGCTAAAATTCCATTTTGGCAATGAGCCTTCAAAAAAAAAAAAGTTGAGCTTCTGCAGGGCAGAATGAAGGGTGATGGGTTTATAAGGATTTGGTATCAGACTTTCTGGTCTTGTAGCTTCATGAGCAGTGAATAACAATTTTGGAGAGGAAGTTAATGGGATATAGGAAGTATTTTGTGCTGTGTCTCTTTTTCAAGTGCCAAATGGGATCACTTACATGTAACAATCAGCTCTTAGCTTAATATCTTAGAAATTTGTATTATCAGAATGTAATTCTGTAAATACAAAATTTGTATTTTTGGGATTACTTTTATTAATGGAACATCTTGCAGTTGTAACAGTGACCCTCACACAAAATGGAAATATGTGCTCACATGCTTTTTACTGTGTGTTAAGGATATAGAAAAGGCAAAACACTTGAGTCTCTTTAGCTAGCTTTAAAATCCTGTTCAAGATGATGCAAATAACTCCCCCTGCTTTGCAAAGGTTGGGGAGAGCCTTCTGCTCCAGCCACTACTGTAGATAACGGGACCTCGGCGTGGGGCAAGCCCATGGACACTGGTACGAGCTGGGGAGAGCCTGTCAGTGATGCAGGAGGCACCTCTGGCTGGGGAAACACTTCTCTTGGGCAGCAGCCTCCAAATAAACCTGGTGAGTGCTCTCAGTGTGCTTAGAAGGGTGCAATACCTCTGTGGAAGCTTTTAAGCGTTTTTGCCTTGCAGTAGACGTCAAACTGTTTGGTGAAGCTGCTGCTGAAATGTTCACTACTGGGTTGTTTTCACCTCCAGGGCCTAAATCTATGCAAGATAGTTGGTGTGGAGATGATATGCCATTGACTGGCAGTCGTCAGACCAGCTGGGAGGAAGAGGAGGATGTCGAGATTGGAATGTGGAACAGCAGTTCCTCACAAGAAGCTAACCCATCGTTAAACTGGCCACCCTACATGAAAAAAATGCCCACAAAGGTGAGGAGCAGCTCAGGGCAAGGAGTGCTGTCATTTCTGAAAGCTAAGTCAGATGGGATTACTTCACTTACACTGCGCACTTTAATTTTCATTCTTAACACTCTGTGATATAATTAAAGTAGGATCTGAGTATCACAGGAATGCATTTCTGTTTTCAAGGGAATGATGAAAGGTGGAAATAAACAAGATGAAACATGGATCAATCCATTCATTAAGCAATTCACAAATCTCAGTTTTTCAGTAAGTATTTGTCTCTGTCTGGCTTTGCTGCCTTTCCACAGTGCTTGTTAAAATACAACAGACATTGAAATGCTCAACTGCCAAGTGTTCGTTTTCATCGTGGTTTTCTTTTTACTTGGGTTTGTCTCCCTTGTCACCCATCCCTTTTCTGTGCATTCTCATTACAAAAAAACCTCTTTATTGATGAAAAGTAGTTTTGTAACCACTACCCAGGTATTCATCCCATAGCCTGATGCTTTACTGCATTCACATGGGAGTTCTGGTGGGGGAACCTGTTCTTGACTGGATGGCAACTGAAGGGAGGAAATGCTTTAAAATAGCATCTGACTGTCTTGATTTTTATTTCTTGCAGTTTTGAATTGTAGTAGTGTGCAAGAATCTCTTTGTTTTATCTTTAAAAATATTTTTATTGTGATTTATTTTATTACTCCAGAGAGAATCACCAGAAGAAACCATACAGAGCAATAAGATGGACATGTCTGGAGGTAAGAACGGTAGAACCGAGCTGGGCTTTATTGCTTTTCCTTCCCACTCTCTTTTACCTTATATCCTTCTGTAAATTACATTTTTGAAATGATATAGTAGTGTATATGTAGCTATATATAGTTAAGTATATATTTCCCTAAAGAAAAGGAATGTCCTTTTAGAGAAAAGTGTTTGTGTGTGTGAGTAATGCTGCACAGAGAATCACCTGGTTGCTATAGGAATATTGGCCATGTATCAAACTAAGCTTATTCATATTTATATATGTTAAACTGACAGAACGATGAGAGGATGTTTTTAGGGCGTGGTGGGTTTGTTTCTTGTAATATAAATATCTTGATTGCCCTCCGGGCACCTCTGCTGAGTATAAACAGAAACATACCAAATCCCACACTGGCTCATTGGGTTCATTCTTGGAAACACGTGTTCGGTTCTAAGAACTAAATCCTGAATGATAATTTTGGAAACGTTTAAACCTGAGTGTAAAATGATTTGAGAGCAGTTATAGTTTATTTGATTCCATTCACTGTTAGGATTTCTTTAGCAAATAAAAGATAGTATAATTCTTAATACATTAATAACACTCTACTATGATGATAGAATGTTTAACTAAAACTAATTGCAGCATTGTAGTTTTTAGTGTAGTTACTCTCTCTTTATTCCACTTCAAAATTGGGTATTTTCACTTTGGAGCTCTTAGTCTTTTGGGTAAAGGAATTGTTGTTTGAGTTTTAGATTTAGATTTTAATTTAGTATTAATGGTGAGCTTGATATTTAAATTATTGAAAGTTTAAACAATTACACGTTCTTGGTTTTAAGAGAAAGCTGAGAGTGGTATTTGTGCAAAGCCTCGCAAAATCTGTTGGTGCTGATTCCATGCCTCAGTTGTGTGTTGGTACATGGGGTTTCCTTTCCCTTTCCAGTGAGTGCTCAAGTGCTGTTTGTTTTGTGAGTGTCCTGCCCGAGGGCAGTGTCAGGTCAACTCCCCAGGCACGGGTGGGTGCTGGTGAGGTTCTGGGGGTGTTGAGCTGCCTCTGTGCCCCCAGGGTTACTGCAGGACAAGCGGATGGAGATGGACAAGCACGGCCTGGGCGTGGGAGATTACAATCGTGTGGTTGGAAAGGGCCCTGGTGCTCGTCCCCAAATTCCCAAAGAGTCTTCCATGGATCGCGGTCCTTACTTCGATAAGGTCGGTGGCTGTCCCACGGGGCACTGCTGAGCTGCTGCCACTCTGCAGTGGCCTGTGTGAGCTTTCTGCAGTGGTGCAGGGGGGGCTGAGGGCTGGCTGGTTAACCCAGAATATAGGTCTGTTCTTTTTAACTCACTGATACATGATACTAAGCACTTTCTGCAGCCCTTCGTGGTGCCAATGACTAACCTGATCTCTTTTGTTTTCTGCCTATTTCCTGCTGGTGCTGGACTGTCCTGTGACTCTTCCCTTCTGCTCCTGCCATGGTTTCTCCCTCTGCTTGCTTGCTGGCTGGTTGTTGCGCCTCGGTTTGTCTGTCCCATCAGGATGGCATTGTAGCAGACGAGTCCCAAAACATGCAGTTTATGTCCAATCAAAACATGAAGCTTCCCCCTTCAAATAATGCACTACCTAACCAAGCCCTGGGCTCCCTAGCAGGGCTGGGTATGCAAAGCTTGAATTCTGTTAGACAGGTAAGGCTGTGTGCATATCCGTGATGTTACTTGACAGCATTTAATGCCTTTTGATATAACATTGTACCTGCTTGTGTGATTGATGCCTGTTTAATAGTAATTGAAATGTGTGGGGTGGGAGAAGCAGCAGAGGAGGTTTATTGTCACTGACTGCCCATCCTTTCCCCAGAATGGCAATCCCAGTGTGTTTGGTGTTGGGAATATAGCAGCACAGCCCAGGAGCATGCAGCAGCCTCCAGCACAACCTCTTAATTCATCTCAGCCTAATCCACGTGCTCAAGTGCCTCCTCCATTACTCTCCCCTCAGGTAAGTGATACAGGAAACACTCTGTGTATAAACTATCTAAATGCTGCTTCAGAAAATTGTTCCTTGTTTGTTGGTCTTGCTGGTATTTATTCTGTAGATATTTGGGAGCACATTTGGCTTGAATGTGTTCAGGCGTCTGTTGACCAGATGTTGTAGTATTCTCCATATGCTGGACTAAGCAAACCCCTCACCTCTGGCCCTGGTGTGTGTTGCAGGTTCCAGTATCATTACTGAAGTATGCACCAAACAGCGGTGGCCTGAGCCCACTTTTTGGCCCACAACAGGTAGCCATGTTGAATCAACTGTCCCAGTTAAACCAGCTTTCCCAGATCTCCCAGTTACAGGTGAGCTAGCCAGGCTGGTTGCTGGCTGTGCAGTGTGAAGGGGTGAGTGTTTGGTGTCACTGTGGTGTTGCTAACCCCTGACCCTGTCTCGCAGCGGCTGTTGGCTCAGCAGCAGAAGGCGCAGCCTCAGAGGAGCGTGCCTTCTGGGGGTCGGCAGCAGCAGGAGCAGCAGGTAAAGAAACTCTTCCATTTCCACTTCCCAAACTCTCCTGAGAACTGCTTTTCATCCTGAGCTGCATTTCTTGCTGTGACTCGTACTGAAGTGTGCAGGGAGTTTGGCAGGCTTTAAAGGAGGGACTGAGTGCTGGGGTTTGGCTGTGCAGGACGCACAGAGGGGCATTTCATTCTCGTTCTCAAAACATGGAAAAGCTTTTGCTCATTGATGTTGTAACTGCTCTCTTTTGTTTTAAGGGTCGATCTCTTAGTATGCAGCAACAGATGATGCAACAGTCCCGTCAGCTTGATCCAAACCTGTTAATGAAGCAGCAAACTCCACCCTCTCAACAGCAGTCACTCCATCAGCCCTCCATGAAATCCTTCCTTGAGAATGTCATACCCCACACTACTCCTGAGCTGCAAAAAGGGCCATCACCAATCAATGCATTCAGCAGCTTCCCCATAGGTGGGTGCCCTGCAGTCAGACAGTGTTTGTGTGACACACAGCCCTGCTTTTCCCCTTCCCTCCTCATGGAAAATTACTGTAACCCTGTCAGTACTTCCCATTTTAGTGGCAGTAGTAACTCTGTGTGGGGTTACCTTTGTTCACCAAATAACTTTTCCCCAAGTACACTCATTCCCAGTGAGTGTCCTTGTCTCAGTGCAGAATACTTTACAGTCCTGAGGAATTACATGCTCCTTTTGTCCCCTGGATCCTCAGGGTGATAAAAAGTCCTGATTCTTGGAGCTGAAGGACTTTAAGAAGTAGAATTCATGCAAAGAATCCGTTGATGTAGACGCATTTCTTGGGATTTCAAAAATGCTTTCAATGGCTCTGGAATTGCAAAGGTAGAACAAACTGTCACTTTGCCTGTTAGTGGTTTTGTCCAGGAAAGAAAGGTTTGCATTTTGAAAGAATTATTGTCTCATTAGGCAAAATGTCTGAACATTTATAAATACAAACATCTCCTGTTTCTTTCTCCCTACATTTTCAGGCTTCTGTCCAATTTCTACTTCAGAAATTCCAGGCTTGTATATTTTCTTCTTACTTTAGGTCCCTTTTTAATGCTATCTTACTACAAATGTTTACCATTTACCTCTGTTCCTTTACCCCCCTTTCTTTCCTCCCCTTCATTTTTGCTTTTTTTCCCTTTTATTCTAATTGGGTCATTTCTGTTGGGCTGATTGCCTTTGCATTCTCATTGGCCTCTGCAGAGAAGTTTGTTTCCTGGACGTGCAGCTGAGGTCCCTGTGCTTGCAGTGTGGCAGGGACAGTGTCACACTGGGGGTGGCTTGTGGCCAGCCCCAAGCCCAGGCTGCTGCTTCAGAGCTGCTGGTGATGATTGGCATCAATGTCCAGTTCTGCTTTCGTTCAAAGGGCGAGGCATACAAAGGAAGTTTTTTAGCTGTTGGTGACACTGTGTTAGTTCTGAGGAAAGGCATATTCCACTTTCTCACCAAACTCTGTGCTGAGGGCTTGCATCCTGCCCAGATCAGGCTCCTTTGTGTTTCACTCCTGAGCTGGAATTGTTGCATACTGCTCCATAGCTGCTTTCTCACATGGATCATGGCCACCTCTCAGGAGCCTGCAGAATGTGTAAGGTTGCTTTGAGATCCCTCAGGAGTCAGCCACAGGATACAGAGGATTGTTTGGGGTCCCTCTGTACAGGGATGCAAGCACACAGAGCCACACTCAGCCCTCACATGAAGGCTTAAGGGTAGGAGAAGGATATTCTTGGAATTTCTTCCCCCTGTAGTGGAGAATTGAATCCAGAGGAAAGCTGGTGTCACTGCACAGTGTGGTGGTGTAGTTGTGTGAGAGGGAGCTCACTTTGCCCACCTGTCTGCTGGAAAATCCTATAGGTTTGTTGTTTCCTCTGTGCTCTCATAACAGTGTCAGGAGACACAGCAAGAAAAGCAAGGAGGTCCTGTTGCCATTCTGGGGAAGAAATTTGTCAGCATTCATTAGATATTCACCCAAAGCAGAGATTGGGGGCCAGAGCATCCTTTTCTCTCCCTGACCAGTTTTGCAGTCACATCCCAATTCGTTATAGAATTAAATATTTCTATTAATAAAGATAACCCTTATCTGGCAAATAGTGAGTATAACCGATATAACTAATACTGAGTATACTATAACTAATAGCATAACTGATACAATTAATATAAAGTCTTCCACAATAGGATATGAAAAAATATTTCTGGGAAGAGTGTTTAAATTATGGATTATCAGTTGGACTTTCCCTTTTTTTCTGTTTGCGCTGTTGATAGTTGTTATATTTCTTAAAACTCCATCCTTTTCTGAGTACTTTTTGTGAGGCTTTTCAAGGGGAGGCTTTTCTGGCACCAACTCTTGCTCATACCTTTAAGAAAAACAAACAAAAATCCCTCAAAAAATAAACCATTTTCTTTATGGCTGTGAATGTTCACTTAGGAGCAAAGGGAAGCCCTTTTTTCCAGTGCTGAAGGAAGGTGTTTCTAGGAGACATTTGAGAAGTTCCCTGTATGTCTCTGGCCTCAAGTTAAACCATTGTAGTGGTTTGTTTTCAGAAAAGAAGTAAATAGATCTGAAGGGCTGGAAAAGTACCCAACTAGAGTTGTGAATTCAGGATTCTTACAGACTTGGGAAGGGAGCAGGCATGCCAAGGTCAAAAATGTGAGCATGTTGTCCAAACCCAGAAGAGCTGGTTCACCCAGGTATTTGAGTTGATTTGGGCTGGCATTGTCTCGATTGTCTGGCAGAGAAACATCTGAAGTACAGACCACAGCTACAGCAGGTCAAGACGAGTTCTGTTGTGCCCCATATTTTAGGTATTTACATTTTAGTTTCTCCTAACTTCCTAATGTCTTCTTCCACTGACATTTTTGCATGAGGACATGAGCTGAGAACTTGGGAGTGCTTTGCATTGCTCAGCTTAGCTTCTGTGTGCACAGAGTTCCCTGGTTTAAGTGCTAGAATGTTCCTCAGAACCAGAGACTTGGAAGCATGACATAACCATGGTAATGTGCTCTTCAGTGCTTTCTGGGACAGCAGTGGTGATGAGCAGGAGGAGAAGTTTAGTCTGTATCTCATAAGCTGTGTGTGCTTTCAGGAATGAACTCAAACTTGAATGTAAACCTGGATATGAGCAGTATTAAAGAGCCACAATCTCGGCTGAGGAAATGGACTACAGTCGACAGCATTTCTATGAACACATCCTTAGATCAAAACTCCAGCAAACATGGTATGTCCAGCATGGCCTTGTGCACATCAGCCTGGGAGGCTCTGGTGTCAGGTTTGCAGGGTTTGGGCTGTGGTTATCACTCCTGTGTCTCTGTGCCTGTCACAGTTTGTGTTGTGTTGTCTGTGCCAACTTGCTGCTTGTCTGCCACAGCAGCCACAGCTCTGCTGACTGTGCTCACCCAATGATCTTGTGATGAGATTAGTAGAAACATTCTACAGAATTCATTTTTTAACCAGACTTTTCTGTAAGTATGACTGTTGCTACTAGCTTTACTTTAATCTCCAGTGGAATGCTTCATATATTTTTAAACCAAAAGCTTGATTTTCAGGTTTTCTCTCCCACCACCCTTCTGTCCTAAGGTGATTTTGGGGGATTTACCACATTCTGGGCATGGCTGACATTTTTACTGACAGGTTTTGGTTATGAATGTCTTATGTTTGCATTCTAAAATTGGGGAGAGCTTAAAAGGGCTGGACTTGGAACCACTGTTGTCCTTAGTTTTAGAGGAGATGAACTCGGTTGCTTCGTGTTTCATTCCAGTAACCAAGATTCATATGACATTTCAGCTGTTTCAGTTGCTTGAAATCTCATCCAGTTAAAATTTGAGTCTATTGCCCAAGATTCTGTGTCTAAAGATAGTTATAAATGTCCCCAGTCTCCTGTTACTGTTCAGTCTCAGATTGTCAGGGTATTTTTAGGTTCATCAGCTGCTTTGCTGCTCTGAGCTCCCTGTGGTGCCTGTAGTGGCCATTCCCTGCAGCTGCCCTGCTGAACCCATCCCAATGTTACCACAGGCAGTGGTGGTGTTGCTTTACCTGTAGGTGATGTTTTCTGACCAGAGCTAGGAATTTCTGTATCTCATGGAATCCCTGGGTCCCTCAGAACTGTAGCAGAACTGTAGTTTAACTTTTAAACTGTTCCTGGCTCTGTCTCCAGGGATTTTTAATTTTTTTTTTTTTTTTTTTGCCTCCCAAGAGTAGGAATAGAATCTACAGAGCTTTGCAATAGCTAAAGATCCTTCACATGTTGGAGCTGTTTCTTTCATGAGCTCTTGCACCACAGAACCCCTTTAGTCAAGTGGGGTCCCGCAGAATGCTCTTACCCTCTGGAATTAATACTTCAGCTGAATACATGTTACCTTGAATATGTATACTGTTTTAGTGAAGGGATTTCATGGGAGATTATTCTTACAGTTTTCTCCTAAATTACTCAGACATATTTCATTTTGAGTTATACACTCCTGTATTATCTCCAATATAACTTGGGATCACAAGAGAACAGTGTGCTGCTATATATTTCGTGAATGATTTACAAGGGCATGATGTTACATATATTTATATAGGGATATAAAAACCGGCCGTGAAAAATATTTGACTGCCTTTTTTTTTTTTTTTTTTTTTTAAATCAGGTGCTATTTCAAGTGGTTTTAGGCTGGAAGATTCTCCGTTTGTTCCTTACGACTTTCTGAACAGCAGTAATTCTCCAGCCAGTCCTCCCGGATCCATTGGGGACGGCTGGCCCCGTGCCAAATCGCCTAATGGCTCTAGCAGTGTTAACTGGCCCCCAGGTACAGCCCTCCCGTGCCCTGGGTTTGTCCTGGATTCCTGCCTGTGCAGAGGGCAGGAGCCAGCCTGCAGAAGGGTGTTCTTAGATAGAAATGAAGAGTGGGAATTTTATTGTCCGGAGAGAAGTGTATCTGCCAGAGAAACCAGAAATGAAATTAGTAAAGTGAGGGCTAAATCGAGTAAATAAAATGCTTAAAGGGTTTCAGATTTTCAGTCATTAGGAGATGTATTGTTTAGACAGCTGTTTCCTTTTCTAAAGTATAGTGAAAATAAGCTTCTTTCCTGCATCTGTATTCCTAGAGTTTCGCCCTGGTGAGCCATGGAAAGGTTATCCAAACATCGACCCCGAAACTGACCCTTACGTCACTCCTGGCAGTGTCATAAACAATCTCTCAATTAATACTGTGCGGGAAGTTGACCACCTCAGGGACAGGAACAGTGGTATGCTCAGCCTGCCTGGGGGATTGTGTGTGCCCTTCCCTCAGCCCACAGACCCTGCTATCCTGGAGGTGTTCACTGCATGCTCCCCTCCTGGTTTAGCCCTTGTGTTTCCTCCTTGCTCCTCTCCTGGTTATTCCCCTGTGTTTGCTCCTTGCTGCCCTCGTGGTTGTCCCTTGTGTTGTGGGTTTGGGATGTGGTTGCTGCTTGCTCCACTCCTGGTTTATCCCTGGTGTTGTGTCTGTCACGGCTGGAAGCTCATCCTTGGCTCAGCCCTGCTGCTGATGCAGTGCAGGAGCTGTCCCAGGAATGTGGGCTGTGCTCTGCATCCTGATGTCAGCTCTGCACACCCGGGGCTTTGGGAGCAGCAGAACCTTGGCAGCCGTGCAGGAATGCAGGGCCTGTGCTCTCTGGGTGCTCCTGCTGCCCCCGTGTGCCCTGGGCTGAGGATGGGGACCGAGGGCTGCATGTCCCTCCCTGAGGTGTGTTCAGGCTGGAGCAGGAGCCAAGCCTGTTAACCTTACTGCATTTGTGACGTGCTGTGCTGTGTCTGACTCTTGTCTTTGTTGCAGGGTCATCCTCATCTTTGAACACCACGCTGCCTTCAACTAGTGCCTGGTCATCCATTCGTGCCTCCAACTACAATGTTTCCCTCAGCAGTACAGCACAAAGCACTTCAGGTGATGTCTCTTGTATTGTTCTGGTTCCTTCCCCCTCACATGCTCCAGGGGATCCTAGGTGTTAATAGAAGCAGTGCTGAGGTCTCATCAGCGTGGTAATTTCACTGATTTCAAAGCAGCTGTTTTGATTTTATCCTAATTTAGCAGCTTTTCTTTGCAGCAAGGTCATGGTTGCAGCAACGGTGATTGTGGCTGTCTTTTTTGTTTTTTAGTAGCCAGAAACAGTGATTCCAAATCAACGTGGTCTCCTGGATCAGTCACTAACACCTCTCTGGCTCATGAGCTGTGGAAGGTCCCTTTGCCACCTAAAAGCATCACTGCTCCATCCCGCCCACCTCCAGGGCTGACCGGCCAGAAACCACCCCTGTCCACCTGGGATAATTCCCTTCGTCTGGGTGGAGGATGGGGAAATTCTGATGCCAGATACACCCCTGGTAAGCACCTGGACGGGTTTGTGGTTTGTTACCAAGTCTCCCAAGCGTCTGGCTGGACAGTCTGTCCCTGTGGGCTGCCAGCTGCAGCACTGGCCTTGCCTGAAGCAGGTCCCTCTGTCCCAGCTGCAGTGCTGTGGGCTCTGTGCTGAGGAGAGCTGGGAGCAGGGCAGGTGTTGTGTGCAACATGGGTGGCACAAGTGCTTGTTGTGTCCTCAGTGGAACTGCCTCTGCCAGTGCTTTCCAAGCCAGTGCTTTCCATCAGTGCAGCTGTGCAGTTCAACATTGTTCACAGAGAGGCTCATCAGACTGTAATGAATTAGATCATCAATGTGATTAGATCATGATAGCCCAGGGAGTAGTCAGACAGGCTTCAAAACTCTTCTGAGCTTGCAGCAGGAATCAGAGCAAATATGTTTGTATTTTGCTTCAGTTCTGATTATCTGACAACAGTGTAGTTGCTTGCGCCCCTGCTTACATGAGCAAAAGGCTTCCCAAAGTAAATAAATTGAGTAGTGCTGTACCACCCCACAGTAAGCTTCTAAGGGTTTGGAGTCTGGAGGAGGTTAGTGCTGCAGGAGTTTTTGTTATCAGTGGATGTTGGTGTCAGCTGCTCCACCCAACTGCCCGGTGCCAGTGTGGCAGGCACCAACTCCTG
>VZSR01003816.1:13169528-13175905 GCA_013398615.1 Brachypodius melanocephalos
TATTAATAAATCATGATGTTTTTGGCTGCTCAGCATATAACTGTCTATTTTTTGTGACTTTATTTGTAGGCTGTTTTCTATACGATGAGAATATCGACCGATCCGATAGCTCTGTATTCCCATAGGTTGAGTTTTCTTTTAGCAAACTGATTTTTTTATGAAGAGATCTGCATTTTATTCTAGCAAAAATCTCCCTCAACGTGCTCCCTCTGAGACTATGAGAGTCTAAGTGTAGAACTGCAGCTTGCTTTTCCTTTTCTATCCGAGCACCTTTGGAACCCCTTGCCCTCTGTACAGCGCCCCATTTCCAGCCCCCACCATTTGTGCCCAGCTCGATGCTCCGGAGGACACGTGCGAAGAAGGAGAGCATTTTGGAAAATAAACTTTAATGCTTACAACATCCTGGTGTTTATACCTCATTGACATGAATCACGATGAAGGACGCAGCAGCGCTTTGGTGTCTCTCCCCGCGGCGTGGCTGAGCTCGTCCCGCGGCGGCCGCGGGGCAGGGCCGGCGTGTCCATAGCCTGATGTGCCCTCCAGAACCGCCAGCCTTGCTGCCCAGACTGCCCTGTAAGTCATGACCTGGTGGATGCCAGCACTGTGTGTCCTGACACCTCTCTGTATCTGCCTGCTCTGGAGTCTGCAGTCCCAGCCAGAGCTCGCGAGGCCCGGACAGGAACCGGGGCAGGGGCTCTCGGGCCCCCGCCCCGCTGGGACTGACATCACTGACATCACACCCGCGTTGATTGTATCGTCCAAGTGTGTGGAATTCCTTCACTGAGCTCGTTACGTGGAAATAAAATGTGGTTGGTTTTAAAGGTGAGCTCGTGTCCGTCTGTTGTCCGTGGCCTCAGGCCGTCCAGCTCCGCTCCAGCGTGCCCAGCTCCAGCCCCTCACACGCCGACTGCGGCCAGCGGGCCTTGTGCTGCACAGAGGGAATTTGGATTGTGCCCCTCGGGGGCTGCTGTCCCCAGCCAGGGACGGCTCCCAGCCCTTCCCTGGAGTCACCCTCCCGGGATGGGGTGGGCAGGGCGCAGCCCGGGGCACCTGCACCCCCCTGCAGCCCTCCCCAAGCCCTGCTCACCGGTCGCTGCCTGGAAAGCTGGTGGAGGAGAGGGAAGGGAGCCCACTGGAGTGGCTCCGTGGGCCAGCTTGACACGGAGATGTCACTGGCTTTCCCTGAGTCCACCATAGGGTCATTCATGCTGCTGGAGCTGGTGTCCCAGTCGTAATGGAAACTGGAAAAGAATCCGTGGTTAAGGGGATAAGAGTCAGGCTGGTGCAGGAGAGGGACCCTGTGCTGTGCCGTGGGGACAATGAAGTCGCTGTTGGGGCAGTGCTAAGCTCAGCCCTGGAGCTGAGGCAACACCCAGAGCTGTGGCTTTGCTCCTGATCCCCCTGGGCCCATGGCTGGGGGGGTTCCTGCCCTTTGCCAGTAGAGCTGGAAACTTCCAGAGCTCTTTTTCCATAGATATCCCTGGAAGCTGATTTGACTTTCCCATGAGCACACAGAGCTACCCTTTCCTGCAGATGGAAACTCTCCTCCCTTACAGCAGTCCCAGCACACACAGCTCCTCCCGTGGGAGAAAATAAACCAGGTGCTGCTCCGTGGACTCCAAGAGCTGGGGGTTCGTCAGAGCTCCTGGCACCGTCTGTGGTGGAGCAGCCACTCGCTGGGCAGGGCTGCAAACACAGGGCTCCGTGTGCCCCAAAGCCCTCCCTGCCCGGAGTCGGCACAGCCCCCCGAGCAAGCCCCAGGTCAGGCCCTGCTCCCCGGGCTGGGAGAGGGTCCTTACCCGGGCCGGCAGTGTGGGTGGGCGCAGGGCGCCGGGCCCCGCTTGGCACCGTCGGTGACAGCCGAGTCCCCGCGGCAGCCGCAGCAGGCGCTGTCCAGGACCTGCAGGTGCAGCAGCTCCTCCGAGTGGCTGAAGGCCGGGTTGTCCAGGGAGCTGGACGAGGGCAGCCCCGAGCGGGACCAGTACTGGGCTGAGACATCGTCCAGGCGGCAGAAACGGCGATAGCTGCGGGGCAGGACACGTGCTGACATGTGTGTGCACAGGTACACACGGGTACACACATACAGGTACACACACAGGTACACACACACACACAGAGGTACACACGGGTACATAGACACAGGTACACACACAGGTACACACACACACAGAGGTACGCACACATATACAAATACACAGGTACAGGGCAGGCACATGCACACGTGTGCACACACACACAAGCACATGAGCACACAACCCCAATGACTGCTTAACAACACAGATCGCAGATTCTGCCCAAATTTCCTGGTTCCAGGGAAGGGCCCGGCCATACAGCCAGGGTGGGGCAGAGCCCGTGACACTGCTCAGCCTCAGGCCGCAGCCAGTGGTGGTTGCAGCTGTTCCAGTGGTTTCCTCGGGAACAATCCCCAGGGTACATTACAAAATGGGCAGTGGGGCCAGGACAGCAGAGCCCCGTTCCCAAATGAGCTGCTCTGTCAGGGCTGTGCCAGAGCCTCGCCATCCTCCACAGCACGGGCAGCACACACTGGGGCAGGCAGACCAAGTGCCACAGGCAGCACTGAGGGGTCCCAGGGACCACGCAGTTGGAGCTCATCAGCACATCTCACACATCTGTCCACAGCAGCACAGCCCACAGCCCCAGCAGGCCTGTCTGGCTGCACCCCACTTCCCGTGGCTGGGAGCATCCCCTGGCACCCCGCACACACCCAGACTCCCAGCCAGCCGGGGGGCACTGCCCTGGCTCCGGGAGCAGCTGCTCCTGGGCCAGTGGGTGCTGCCCCAGCCCAGCACCTCCCACCCCCGCTATCAGCCACCCCACGGTGTTTTCCTTGGCAGAGCCCAGCCACCACAGCACGGCTTTCCCTGCTGCCCCTCGCCCCCAGTCCCCAGGAAAGGCAGGAGTGCCCACCCTCCCGGAGCCCACAGACCCCAGCCCAGGCCCCAAGGGCTCCGTGCTCCCACCTGCTGCGGGTCTGCTCGGCCCTGGCCTCCAGCAGCAGCGTCTTGAAGCGGCGGACGGCGACGGCGGCGAGGACGGCGCCCAGGAGGATGATGCTGAGCAGGACCCCGGCCGCCATGCCCAGCAGGCTCTGCTGTGTCACCCGGTAGTCACAGCGCAGCCCCATGAACCAGAAATCGCTGCCCACGGGGCACCTGCACCGAGGGGTCCGTCAGCGCCAGGGGGACAGTGCTCTGCCCCCCGGGCTGTCCCCAGGGCACTCACTGGCAGCGGGGCTGGTGGTCCCGGGCGTGGGAGCAGATGCCGTGGTTCTTGCAGTAGTCACGGTGGCAGAGGGAGGTGCAGCTCGCGTTCCCGTCCGGCCCGGACACGCAGGCGAAGCCGGAGGGGCAGGCGAAGAGCGCAGCGCAGGGGTCCAGCGGCGGCTCTGCAGGGACGGGCCCGGCTGTGTCAGCGCTCCTCGCCCAGCCTGTGCCCACCGTGCCCCCGGCCCCTGGCACTCACCCAGAGCCGCGTGGCGCAGGACGGGGGCCGTGCCCACCTCCAGCCCCGGCGGGGCAGAGCCCAGCGCGGCCCCGAGGAGCTGCTCCAGCCCCGGGCCCGGCAGCTGCTCGGCCGCGAACAGCGCATCGTAGCGCAGCACCACGGTGCCCTCCCTGCGGGGACACGGCCGCGGGTCGGCACCGCACCCCGGCGCTGCTGGGGACCCGCAGCGTGTGACAGTCCCTGCACCCCGTGCCGGGGAGCGTCACACGCTGCGGGACGGTGCCACCACCCACCTGATGGCCGTCACCTCCAGGCGCAGGAAGCCGGGCACCGAGGCGAAGAGGGGAGTGATCTGCACAGGGTGCGGGGGCTGAGCGCGGTGGTCCCGGCGCGCAGCCCCCGGCCCCAGCCCGCACTCACCGTCTGGTTGAAGCTCTGCAGCAGCTCCTGGCGCTCGGGGGACCCGGGGTCCTGCAGGGCCGGCACGAACCCCATGTCCAGCACCAGCTCACAGGGGATGCGCAGGAGGGAGGCTGCAGCAGGGCATCGATGGGGACCGGCAGGTCATGACCCCACCCCAGGGGCCGCCACCACGAACCCCCCCATGCTGGTGGCTCCCAGGGCCTCTCCCCCTCCTGCCGTGCCCCAGCAGAGGATCCCGAAACCTCAGACTCACCTCTCAGCAGTGGGGGCTGATCCTCCACGATGAACACCTGGGGGGCCCTGCCCACCCCAACCGGTGTCACCTGGAGGGTGTCAGTGTCCGGCCTCCCTCTGGGGCTGCTCGATGGCTGGGCCATCTCTGTGTCCACAGCAGCTGGGGGGGATCCAGGGCCCCCACCATGGGAATCTGTGGGCTTCTCGGGGGGCCCGGGCGTCACAGTAGGCACCTGAGCAGCACGCGGCTCTGCTGTGACCGTCCCCATGTCCCCGAGCCTTTCTGGGCTGGTGGCAGTTGTGATGGTGGCGGTGACACCGGTGGTGGTGACACCAATAGCAGGGGTCGGTCCCAGGGAAGACACAGGCTTGGAAGATGCAGGCTGGGACAAAGCTGGCTGCTGCGGGGGCCCAGGTGCTGAGGGGGGTGCCAGGCTGCCCACTCCCACCTGGGTCTCCCCCAGGGATGGATGGCTCCCAGCAGGACCCACCCTTGAGCTGGAATGGGGCAGCCCTGGGGAGGGGTCTCCCAGAGGGGTGCTCACAGTGGGGCTGAATCCCAGGACCCCCCAGCTGGTCCCTGGGGAAGGCAGAGGGGTCGGCAGTGAGGCTGACAGCAGGGTCCCTGCAGAGCCACTGGCTGGGACAGACTGTGGGGACAGGGGGATGTGGGAGGATCCAGGACTGGCGTGTGTCACCCCACGCTGTGCCACAGAGGTGCTGCCAGGGGCCAGGGGGCCAGAGGGCTGCCCCGGGATGGCTGATGGGCTCAGGGGGATGTGACTGTGCTCAGGGGGACCCTCCCTGTCAGGTGGGCCCAAGACCCCTGTGGTCAGGTCCAGGGCTCCTCCCTGGCTGGGAGATGTCACCCCTGGGTTGCTGGCCATGGTGGCCATGGGGACAGGCAGAGCTGAGCCCCTGCGTGTGGCAGGCAGCAAGGCTGGGCCTGTCCCCACGGCTGGCCAGGCTGTGCTGCCCAAAGGGCCCCCACCAGGCCCAAGGGACAGTGCAGAGGGGTGAGGGGCAGAGCGGGGACCCTCCCGTGGGTGGGAAGCAAAGCCCTGTCCTCCTGACAGCCCTGGCAGCCCCCAGTGTGTCCCCTGCAGTGTCCCTGTGGGGGTCAGCAGCCTCTGCAGCCCCCCAGCAAAGGGTGATGTCCCTGTTGTCCCCGGTGCTGAGCTGTCAGTGGCCAGCAGGGTGCTCGGGTGGGTCCCTGGGCTGCTGTCACCTGGCTGGAGAGTGTCATTCTGGCTCTGCACAAGGGCTGTCCCAACGGCCCTCCATCCCAGCTGGGTGCTGCTGGGCCTCCACTGTCCCCTGGCAGGACCTGACACTGTCACAGAGGATGGTAAATGTGAAAGTATCCCCTGCACGGCTGTGGCACCTTCTGATGTCCCATGTCCTACAGGGTCAGTGCCAGGGGGGTGTGTGGCTGCAGGATCTGTATCTGCCTCCACAGGGGCTGGGGTCCCTGCACTGGTCCCCCCCAGGCTGACAGGGTTTGGCTGCTCCCTGCCTGCTGCCTGTTCGGTGGTGCCTGCAGAGACCCAGGGCCCCAGGGGCTGGGTGGTTGTACCACCCTGCACTGCCCGCCCTGTCCCTTCCCTGCCCTGCCCGGGGCCTCTGGGGCTCTCCTGCGGGCTGGAGAGCTCGGCTGTCCCGGTGGGGGTCCCAGGGAAGGGCAGCAGCTCAGCCTCAGTCCACAGGTGCTCCACGGCCTCTGGTGTGGGCGCCTGTCCTGTGCCAACTCCTCGCTGCGGGCGATCTGCGGGCAGAGGGACAGACACTGAGCACCCCCGACCCACGGCCGGCACCCACAGCAGCCACCACGGGACCCTGGGCCCCAGCGGGGCTGGCACACGGTGGCACCAAGGGCTGCAGGAGGGGCAGCAGTACCTGTCCGGCAGCGCTCCCCCGTCGCGGTGCCCAGGAGGGCGCAGGGGTCGGCAGCGCTCAGGGTGGAGCCCGTCCCGCTGCTCAGAGCGGGGCAGAGCCGTGCACAGCATTCCACCAGCACTGGGAGAGAGGGAAAGGAGCAGCGTGCTGGGCATCGAGAGTCCTGCACTGCCACCAGGCACCGACCCCCCGAGCTACCGCTGAGGGTGGGGGTCTTTTTCTCCTTCTGTTAACCCTGGGTGGCTCTGCTGAAGGAGATGCTCCAGAATAACCCAAACTCAGCCGGGAACCACCTGCCCCGGTCCCAACAAACGGTGCCGAGTCCTGCCCCACCACCTCATTCTGCACGTGGCAACACC
>VZSR01003816.1:13178934-13194607 GCA_013398615.1 Brachypodius melanocephalos
TGCCGCCGCTCCCACGGCCCGGCCGCCCCCGGCAGCCCCGGGTGCCGTTACCGAACTCGTCCTCCATGGCCATGATGATCTCCACTTGGTCCAGACTGTCCAGGCCCAGGTCCTTCATGAAGTGGGACTCTGCTGTGAGCTGGGGGAGGACACGGCGGTCAGCGGGACACGGACACCCGGCACGGCAGCTCCCGTTACACCGGAGCCCGCGGCCCTCCCGCCTGCCCTCCCCGGCCCGCTCACCTTCTCGGGGTCGATCTTATCGTAGAGCTTGAGCACGTAGAGCACCCGGTCCTTGATGTCGGCCAAGGTCAGCGGCGGCAGCTCGGAGAAGCCGCGGCAGAGCGGCGCGGCCACGCGCGGCAGGCGGAGCAGCGCGGGCGGCGCAGGGCGGCCCGGCGGGGCGGGCACGGCGGGCGGCAGGCGGTGGAGGGAGCGGAGCGCGGCGGGGCGGGCGGGCAGCGGCAGCAGGCGGCGGGCGCAGGACGAGAGGACACGGGCCGCCATCATCGCTGTCCCGGCGGGCGCCGCGCGGGACGGACCGCGCCTGCAGCGCCCTCTGCCGGGCGGCGGCCGCAGCGCCCCGCGCGGGGTCCCGCGGTGCCGGCCGGACCGGGCCGGGAGCGGCGATACCGGAACAGGATCCCGGGATCGCGGCGGGACCGGGCTGGGAGCGGCGATACCGGAACAGGATCCCGGGATCCCGGCGGGACCGGGCCGGGAGCGACGATCTCAGGCCAGGAGCACCTCATACGGGAGACTCCAGACCCTCTTGGTGTGTTTCAGGGCTCGGTCACTGCACAGGAACGTTCTACCTCATGTCCAGGTGGAATTTCCCATGCCCGTAGCCTCTTCTCCTATTGCTCAGCACCACCGAGCGGAGCCCGGTCCATCTTCTTGGCATGCCCTTTAGATATTTTTACACACTTATAATGCCCTTTGCAGCTGTGTCTCCTCTGGAGGCGGAACAGCCCCAACTCCCTCAGTCTCTCCTGGTCAGGGACATGATCCAGTCGTTTCATCACTTCCACAGCCTCTGCTGGACTCGCTCTGGGAGCTCCGTGTCCCTCCTGTCCTGAGGAGCCCAGAGCTGGTCACAGCACTCCAGACGTGCCTCACAGGGCTGAGCAGAGGAAGGATCCCCTCCCTGCCGGGCTGGAAATGCTCTCCCTGGTGCACCCCGGGTGACCATTGTCCTCCTCGGCCCCCAGGACACATTGGTGGTCAGGGACAGCCTGGTGTCCATGAGAGCCCCCGGGTCCTTCTCCGCATCCCCCCGTACAGCAGCGACAGACACGGGCCGCTTCCAAAGGCAGAACGTTTATTGTCACAGCACACACAGAGCACACGGCCCCGGCCCCTCAGGCGGCTCCCGGCTGCGGGGGCCGGTACCGGTACATGCGGACGGTGCCGTTGCGGTGCCCGGCCAGCAGCGCGGCCCCGCCGGCAGCCCAGCGGGCCAGCGCCCAGCGCCCCGCGGGGCCCGGGGGCAGCACGGCCGTGCACCGGCCCCGCAGCAGGTCCCACACCGCCACCGCGCCCGACGTCAGCACGGCGGCTCCCGCCGTGTCACACACGTCACCCTCCAGGTACCTGCGGAGGCGACACGGGGCTCAGCGGGCGGCAGGGATGGGCGAAAACAGCACGGCAGCGTTCGTTCAGTTAGCTCAGGGCTCAGTTAAAGATTAATAGCGACTGCAGGCAGGCTGCAGTACGGGCTGTTCCTCCAGTGCAACCGGGAAGGGAGGAAGCCAAGAAAATATTCCTGGAGACTCAGAACATGCTTGAAAAAGGTGTGTTCTTAAAAAAGTGGTACTCCTAAAAAAAACCCTGCACGTGTTCAAGATCAGGCTGTACAGGGCTTGGAACAACCTGGTCTAGTGGAAGGTGTCCCTGCCCAGGGCAGGGGGTGGGACGGGATGGTCTTTAAGGTCCCTTCCAACCCAGACCATTTTATGATTCCATAACTGTTCAGTAACCAAGACCTTGGTTCCACCACTATTCCCACACATTCATCACATTTCCTGTGTAAAGACCCTGCAAGGCCGAGCCTTAAATGCAAGGCTGAGCCTGCTGATACCTCAAAACGCAGGACATGGGAAGGAAAAGGCCATGTGCCTGCAGCCAGCTGCTCCACACAAACAAACCTGGCAGCATGGAGTGGCAGCCGCAGGCAGCACCAGGGGTGCAGCAGGGACACACCCCCAGTCCCGGGGGACAAAGGCAGGGGCCCAAGCCCAGCCCCGTGTCCCCGCAGTGACGGTGACAGGGCGAGGGGTCAGCGCACAGCCTGCTGTGGGACACAGGCAGGAAGCAGCCCCCGGCCGCGGCCCCAGCACCGCACACACGGCACGGCCGGATGCGACTGGAGATGGAGACTGGATCCCTGCCAGAGCTGCCCTGCTCCTCAGGGGCTCCCCCAAGCCCCCAGGGAGCCAGCCCAGCCCAGCCCCAGGGACTCGCCTGCCTGCACGGCCCGGGGGGAGGCAGGAGAACATCACCCCCTTGCTCCGGCCCGTGCGCGGGTTGAAGGCCACCACACGGAATGCTGGGCTGCCACAGGACTCGCTCTCTTTGGCGTGAGGATGGCTTAAAACAACAAACAAAAGGCCCTGATACAGAGAGGGAAAACACATCACTAAAAACAACAGCAGGAGGAGGAAAAACAATTTTTCAAAAATTAACTGTTACACTCTCTCTAATCACAGCCCCATGAACAGTGATGCATTATTTTTACTGAATAAAACAGAAATGGTTTACTTTCCTTATCAATTAGATAAAAGCAAAAGCAGCTGCTGGCTGATAAGGGCTGATGCAACATAGCAGAGTGACAGCTCAGTGACCCGAGGGATTTATGAATTTCTCTTCCTGTTTCAAAAAGCTAAACCTGACATAGGATGAGGTGACACTTCAAAAAACAAATGAAGATTTCTGGGTCACATTTTAATCCCTACAAGCTTAAAATGTAACAAGAATTCCATGGGAAGCAGCACAACTGAAAACAGTAGCTCCCAGAACAGCCACAAAACAGCATGAAATACCCTGGGATGGATAATCTGAGGAAGACTCCAAAGAGTCTGACTCAAGGCACCATTATTGGACAAGACATTCTTGTCCCAAAAGGTTACCTGTTTGAAAACAATCAAATCCTTGATAAACCACAAAAATCCATCGGGAATCACAGCACAGGGAGAAGCAAGTGAGGAAAGATGCTTAGTATGAATGCTTGTTTTACACAGATCATTCCCTCAGGCATGTATGTCCAGAGGAACCATTCCCAGCAGATTTCTAATGCTGGCAGCACCCACTTGTGACATGGAAGACTTGCCAAGCACCAGGCCTGGGCAACAGCACTTATGCTTCCCACACACAGCATGTTGCAGCTTTGGAATGCACCAGGATGCATTGCTCCCATTCCATTAGCACCCTGCAGAAAGCCAGGCAGCCAGCATGGTTATTTATTCCTGCTGGTAACCTCTTTACCCTTGAATTATTTGCAGTGTATTGAAACAGAGCTGATAGTTCAACCCTCTCCAGCAACTTCAATCCTTTATATCCCCACCCCAGTCAGTGCAGCCCAAGCATGAACTGTGAATTTTGTGTACATACAGAGTCAGAATACGCTCGATGGCAGATGGAAGCTGGGTAGGAATAACCAACATGCATCTTCCTCAGGAGCTGACCTGTTTTCAGATTCCTGCAGTTGGTGAAAACACAAATTCTGACACATTTCTAATCACGGTTACACCCCTGTGCTGGAAGGACATGGGTTTGGTTCCACATTAAGCAAACGAAGCCAATAGACAGGAAGGGTGTAGTGAGGATGATACAGAAGCAATGGAATTACAGCAGCACAGTTCAATCCCTGCCTGTCTGACTGTGGTGCCACACTGCAGGCCCTCTGACAATCACCATTTCACAGCAGGTCAGCAGCCAGCCAGCACCCCTGTACAGCCCTGCAGCTGCTGAAACTGCCCCCAACCCCTAAATTTTGTGTGGCAGAGCACTCACTCACCAAACCACAACACTGTTCCCTGCGGTGGTGCCCACCAAGGCCTCTCTCATCCCTTCTACTTCAGCAAAGGCTGTAACAGTTTCTTCAGGGGGCATCAGAGTCTGCCTGTCCTTGATCCTGAAGGGAGACCAGCACATAGAAGAGCAGGTAAAACAAAAAGTGCATGTTCTGGAAGAGAACAATGGCAATGCTCTACATCCAAGTGTTTCTTCACTTATCCCACCCTTCACACATAGACCACCCCAAAGCAGCACCCCCAGAACTCACCTCCCTGTCTCTGAGAGTGAAACCATCTCCAGTTGCTGCTCCTGCATGGTCCTGCTGCTGCTCACCAGCCTCCAGTCCTTTAGCCCAACAACTGCTTTTATATTCCCAGTTTTCACTAGGGAGTGCTTGAATGAGTCAGTCTCAGAAGAATAAAGCAAGAGCCTAAATCAAGAGACAAACACACACCATGACAGGACGCCCCACTCAAATATGAGTAGCATATACAAACGAGCCTGTGTTCAATCATTCTGCCAGCTCTGAGGTGAATAAACGGGTCTTTATAGTTGATTTTTAGAAATCCCTTCCATATTTTCCAACAGTTAAAGCAACTGAGAAAGTGCCACATTAGTAAAAAGATAATTTCAACCACTTCTCACAAGGAGTTCAGCTGCATCTACTCAGGGTGCAAAGTACTAGTAGGAAATAAATACAAAACCTTATTTCTCCAATCTCCAGCTCTCCCAGTGCTACACACACGAGGTTACAGGTGTCTGGCAGAGGAACAATCTGGATTACAGGAATCTGGGACAACAAAACAAGAACTCAGTGTTACCCACAGTGTCCCTTTGACTTTATTCTCATTTTCTAGAGTATTTCAAGTAAAATGATGTGGAGCAGAATTGATTTTCAGACCCCCTGCCCCAAGAAGCACACTTAAAGGAACAGTTGAACTCTCTGCTGACTAGTTGCCTAACTAAACAATGTCCATTGGTGCAAGAGACAAAATGTGTCTCCAGGGACTGTAAGGGGAAAAAGCACAAGTGAAGTGCAGCCACCATTCTGCACATGTGGTATTAAATTAGATAACACCCAACCATACAAGCTACAAATTCCGTGTATCCTGGGAACTAACACACAGGACAAGAAAACTGCCCTCAGCTCTAGAAACAAGGGCTGTGTTCATACCTCTGCCAGGTGCCAGGTGTGCACCTTTCCCCAGCAGTCGGGTGCCAGGGGCTCCCAGAGGGACACGGCACTCTCGGAGGCAGTGACCACGCGCAGCTCCCTGCAGCCAGCTGCTGCCCACCACACCGTGCTCACGTCCACGGCGCACGAGCACCAGGAGTCCTGCCCAACACAAACCAGGGCTGCTTCTCCTCTGACAGACAACATTACCTGCTGCATTCTGGTTAAACTCTTGCAGAGCTGCTGCTGCTGCTGCCACGGTAACAATTCCCTGCTGCTCTCCCACCTTTAGCTCTGACACAAACTGCAGGCTCTCTTCTCTGGGGCCATCCGGCAGCACTGGAGTCAACTGTTCTGCTACATCTTTTTTCTGCAGGAATAAAGTAAAGAATGAGGATAATTCAGCTTTGAAATGATATTCAGCACCTGCATGAATGAGGCCGAATTGTTGCACGCTGTCTATCACTCATGCAGATACTGCATGCCACTGCTACGATCCATGCAGGACTAGCATGCAAAAATAACTTTTCCCTGAAGTCAGACAGGACTCTGAAAAAAGGGGATTTGCCCACAAAACCACTGGCTTAGTACTCTTCACAAAGATCCCAGCTTGTTACCTGCTCAGGTGAAGCTCTGCAGGATCCCTGCTCTTTGTTCTCTGACTGCTGATGCTTCTCCAAGGACACAGTCTCATCAGATTTATTTTCAGGATCTCTTTCAGCTGCTGAAGGAAATATTGTACCTTGCTCCTCCTGGTTTCTGGCATCCCCTGCAGCACAGCTGCTGGGGTGCAGTGGCACAGCAGGGTCTCTGTGTGTCTCATCCCCCAGGACCAGGGCAGCTGCTCCTCTGGGGGAAGGTGGGGCCGCTGGCAAGGCAGGTACAGAAGGTGTGTCAGGGAAGACCTCACTGTGCACTGAAGGTAAAACACCTGGGGTTGCACCCACAGCAGGGAAAATAGACAAGGGAATCTGAGACTCAGGGTGAGTGGGAGCCTCAGCTAAGACAGTCCCCATGGGAGTAAAGAGCAATTCATGGGTGTTAAGCTTCTTCTTAGAAGTTGGGCTTTCCATGCAAGGGAGTTCAGGCAATTCACTTTTGGAAGGCAAAATCAAATTGCTTCTGAGACTTTTTTCCTTTGGCTTCATTTGTACATCTGGTGTGTCCTCTGGAGCCACACCATCCCCAGACACAAAATCCTCCAAGTCATTCACAGGGGAAGATTTCAGTTTCTCCAGTTTCAGTACTCCAAACTCCTCATTTGGTAAGTGGAAGTCCCTGATGCCGAGCTTAGGGACCAGCCATTGGAGGCTGCGGAAGGAGAAGAGGGAGCCAGGAGTGTTGGGATCCTCAGCAGGGAGCCCAAGGGCAGCAGGACCCTGTGAACCCATGGGACAGCTGCCTCCTCTGCTGCTGTCATCTAAAGACAAGAATACAAGACAGAACATCATGTCACAAACTAACCATCACGCCATAAAATCACCATTAATAAGAAACTTGCCTTTTCAGAATTTGTCATGAAGGGTGTCTTGGATTTTAAAAAAGATCAAAACACCATATTCATCTTAACACACGGAAGTGGCACTTTTCTGGAAAGACACTACACTCTGCAGTTACTGTGTATCTCTGGATCAAGCCTTCAGCTCAAAAACCACCACTAAAGCCTGACAGATATGCCTGAGGACTCGGTCAGTTTGGTTTACTGGTTTTCTCCCAACACTGTCTCTTTTCACAATATTCACAGACCCTCAGAAAGGAGAAAATAGTCATTAGCATGCAGACTTAGTTGGAGGAACAGATGAACATCCATTCGCTAGCAAACCAGCCCTACTGTTCACAACCTTCACTCCAACAGCAAGGGCAGAAGCTCAGTAAGTTCCCAGCCCTGCTCCTCCCCTGTTCCTCCCTGTTCCTTCCCTGGAAAAGTTTTTGGAATTGTTCAAGGAACATGGACACCACAATGATCTATTAAAAAAAAAAAGTCTCATTTTTAAAAGAATAATAGTTAATCCCTATCGTATTTTCTCACATAAACACAGCAGGGTGTGAACAGCAGGGCCTGCACTCTCAGGATGATCCCTGCCTTGGGGAATGGGGCATTTTGGGGAGTTCCTATGTGAGGAAGTACCTGCTGAGGCTGTCTGGGCCCTGTGTCTGGCAGAGCAGCGCAGGGAGCGGCGCACAGGGGCACTGACCCCAGGGAACTGCTCAGCCCCACAGGCTCCTCGCTGCCTCTTCACACGCTGCACTGGATGTTTGCCTCCCTGACACACAGGAGCCTTGGCTTCCACATCTCCCACACGGCTGGCAAAGGTGTCACTCCCTGGGCTCAGGGAATCCCTGCTGTGGAGTGGATTTTGAACCTGCTCCAGCAGAGTCTCGTGGCATTTGCCTGGTACTTTGGTCCTGCCCAGAGGAGTGTCAGGACCCACTGGCTGTGCAGCTCCAGTCACTCCTGTCCCTGCAGACCCCAGTGCTGCAGCACCAGACAATCTCCTCTCATCTGAGGATAACTTTTCAAGGTTAGCATCACAGTTTTCCTTTTCACTCTGGCTCTCATTTGACAGCAGAGCCCTGCTTTCATTGGCCACTGTGGGATCCTCGCTCTCTGTAAGTTCTTGTGACACTGGATGCATGGGGGCTTTGCAGGCAGACTTTCTTCTTCCCTTCTGTTTCCTCTGGGATTGTCTCTGCTCCTGCCTTGTGCTAGTGATGCTTTTCTGAGAAATGGACTCAAGAGAAGTGCTGCTGCTGCTGGATGCAGGAAGAGATTTCTGAGAACTACCTGAGTTTGCTTGATCGTTTTCTGCCCCAAGAAAAGGGAAGGGCACAACCCCTGGCTCCAAATCATCCTCGGCTCTCTCTTGCGAGGGCTGATTGGGGTTTGCATCTTTCTGCTTGCATTTACTCCGCTGCCCTTTCTTGCTCCTGCCCAGCTGGCTGAGGATTACAGCGTCCAGGTCCACCTTCCTCTGGCAGTTCGACATGCGGCGCGTCGTCCGGACGTAGTACTCGACGGGGAAGAGCAGCCCTTCAACCACTGTGCAAGAGCTCAGCATGCCCTCAGGAGCTGCTGCCTCGTCAGCAGGAGAAAGCCTTGACTGAATTTCAAGCTGTTGATTCTCCAAGAGTTCTTCAGCATTCTCCAGAGCATTATCTGCGGGACAGGGATTTAAGGTATTGGTGTCACTTTGATGTCCTTCACGGTTTTTGCTCTCCTCGGTTATGGTGTTATTTCTGCTGTCAGGCAATATTTCATTTTCTGACATTAAATCCAGTAGCCCACATATTTCTCCCTGATCTTCAGACAAACACTGTCCCTCCAGCTGTTTTATTATACTGTGGGATTCTTCTCTGCCATCACCTCTGGAGTCAAGTAAAGCAGAGTCTCCATGCTGTGAACACAGCTCATGTCTATCAGGTGTGGCCACAGCCCTTAAGGACTCAGGCTGACAGATGTCCCTGCTGTCCCTTGGCACATGTGGGGACATCTCAGGCTCTCCTGCCATGACAGTGCCCTCAAACACATCCTGTAGAAGCCCTGATGCTGCATCAGGAGTGAAACTATTTCCTTCTCCCTGCACAAGCACTTCTCCAGGTGCCCTTTGAGCAGGTTCCTCAGTGTGCGAGGGGCTGCTATGCCTGAACACTGGTGACTGAAGCTCCTCTGCACTGGCAATTTGATTTTTCACCATTTCACCAGCACCAAATAGATGCACATCATGCACTGATTCCCTTTCCTTTGATTCCAGAGCCTTCATCCGTCTCCGCAGCTTCATCATGCCTCGGGAGGTTTGGGGCTTTTTCTCCACAGGGACAGGCCTGATGGTCCCACAGCACAGGTTTTCCTGGCTGGCCTGAGAGCCTTCTGCCCGGGAGCTGTCCTGCGGGCTAACCTCACCACTGGAGAATTCTGGAACATGCTTAACTGTGACAGATGTTGTCTTCTCTGTGTCAGCATCAGAGCAGGTTTCAGTCTGTAACTGAGAGGGCCCACCTCTGTCAGCACTAGGAGATGTGTTATCTCTAGAACCTGGAGGAAAAAAAGTCACACGAGTAAAGTACTAAAGTCCTGTCCAAGAAAAACATCACATGGTAAAATGAGGCTTTGTTAGCAGGGAAAGATGGGGATCTTACAGTCAGGATCGGAGCACTGCAGACCTGGTGAGGAGGGAAGCAGAGCAGATGTTACTGCAGACCACGGCTCAGCCCAGGGCAGGGGCTGCGTGGGGCTATGGGGGCAGAGGTGTGGCTGCAGTGACCGAGGGGAGAGAGGGAGTGAGGGTCAGCAGGGCCGGCTGCATCCTCGGCAGGACAGCCTGGAGGGCACTACGGGGCAACAGCAGCCACGGGGCCCCGGGTGCTCCCACCGCCCTGCCCTGGGGGACTGCCTGCGGCTCCCACCTGGGGCAGCCCGTTCCCACCATTTTCCGCCCGGGGCAGCCCGTTCCCACCATTTTCCGCCCGGGGTATCCCGTTCCCATAATCTCCCGCCCGGGGTGTCCTGTTTGCACCACATCCCGCCTGGCACATCCCGTTCTCCCCGGCTCCCACCTGGGGGGCTCCGCTCCCGCCGGCCGTGGCTCCTGGCTCGCTCGGCTCTCCGCGCTCGCTGTGGACACACAAGACCCCGGCGGGGCTGGGACCGGCTGGCGGTGTCGCGGTGTCCCGGTGCCCCCCGGCCCGGCCCGGCCCGGCCCGGCCCGCTCACCCGCAGCCGGATGACGGTCTCGCTGTACTCCCGCCTCAGCAGCGCCAGCTTCTCCCGCAGCTGCAAGAGACACGCGTGGGGATGGCACCGGGATGGCACCGGCCCCGTCCTGGTCCCGGTGCCGCCCGGCCCCGCACCTTCTCCTTGTCGGCGCCGCTGAGGGCCGCGGCCACCGGCGGGGCCTCCATGGCAACGGCGGCGCGGCGGGCCCGGGCCCGGGCGCGGCGGAGGTGACGCGGCGGAAGCAGCGCGGGCCGGGCGGGGCCGGGCGGAGCCGCCATGGAGCTCAGCGAGATGCTCTACAACAAGTCCGAGTACATCGAGACGGTGCGGGGAGCGGGGGCACGGGGGTCGGGGGGACCGCGGGGCCGAGCCGGGCTGGCCGGGGCGCTGCGGGATCGGCGGGGCCCGGGACGGCCGCCGTGACCGCCCGTTCTCCCCGCAGGCCTCCGGGAACAAGGTGAGCCGGCAGTCCGTGCTGTGCGGCAGTCAGAACATCGTCCTCAACGGCAAGGTGAGCGCCGGGGGGCCGCTGCCGTGTTCCCGCCCGGTCCCCGTGCCCTGCTGTCCACAGCCCGTGCTGCTTTCATCCGCCGAACAACACGGTGCTGTTCTGTGCCTAAGCCTGGCTCTGTAGTGCTCACTGGCATGACCAGCAGCACAGCTGGTGCTACCAACCTCCTGTACTTTTGCTTTGTTTTCACTTTTCTTTTGGCCGAAAGAATCGTCCCTAAAGTAAGGTAATCTTGCTGGAGTGACCAGGCCTCGGCATGAGTTTGTGTAGTAGCTGCCACCACAGGTAGCGGAGGGAGCTGGTTTATCTGTGTGTCCTTCTGCAGACAATAGTTATGAACGACTGCATCATCCGCGGGGACCTGGCGAACGTGCGGGTGGGCCGGCACTGCGTGGTGAAGAGTCGCAGCGTCATCAGGCCGCCCTTCAAGAAGTTCAGTAAAGGGTAAGAGGCCCCTTCCTTTAGGGAGATACCTAAAAAATTCTATCAGCTTGGCTGAGTCTTGTGTTCCAAGAGCTCTGTTCCTTTCGCAGCAATTTGCAGAAGTACGTCTCTCTAACCTGCTTTTTCCTCAGATGTTGGGCTGTGCCTTGAGGGTTGGTGTTGCCATCAGGCTGTTGGATGAATAGGGATAGATTAGAATAGAGCATGTTTCAGTTGTGTTTTTTCACAACATCTTCCTTCTCATCTGGGCTGTCCTTTAGGGATGGGAAACCCAGAAACTGTTTTGTCTCCAGCACCAGATCCACATCTGTTAATACATCTGGGGACAGGAGACTCCACAGGGTGATTTTGTGTCTGGCAGTGTCTGTTTGTTGGACACAAACAAATACTCTTGTGTTGCAGGGTGGCTTTCTTCCCTTTGCACATTGGTGACCATGTCTTCATAGAAGAGGACTGTGTTGTCAACGCGGCCCAGATCGGCTCCTATGTGCACATAGGCAAGAACTGTGTCATTGTGAGTGCTATTTCTGTATTTTCTGTAATTTTCTGGCTGCTGCTGAGGCCTTGTGACAACAGCTGAGAGGTGTCTGCACCAGCTGGCTGGAGCAGGCTCACCTTCTCTGCGCTGTTCCTTCCTGCTCCTCTTCCTTCTCTGCAGGAAGCTGAGCTGTCAGGTTTACTTTTCTGAGGACAGCAGGTTCAGCTGCTGCTCCTGGAAGTCCATCCCAGCAGTGTTGTCCATGTGGCTAATGGGATTGCCCAGGGAATGCAGCATGGCCACAGAGTACAAGTGGAATTGAGTTCCTGTTTAAATGAGATCAAATATTCAGGGCTACTGTATGCTGAGGAAAAGCCTTGCTGGTACTGCTTGATTCAAGTTTTTGGTGCCAGTTTGACAACAGACATGTTAATGTGCAGTTGTACCTGTGCTAGCTGAAAGCAAGCAGACATTTTTCCTCAAAAAGAAAAGTTAATTCTGTCAGGAGGAGCATTCAGTCAGGGTAAAGATTTACTGCTGCGATCTCTTATAAAGGAGATGTTTTGAGTAATTAATCTTCTTGAGATTTAGGTAGCGTATCAGTAATAATAAGAAAACCTCATGTTTATAGTGTTGTAAATATAAACCTTTCCTGTTCTCTGTTTTAGGGACGTAGATGTGTTTTGAAAGACTGCTGCAAAATCTTGGACAACACAGTACTCCCTCCTGAAACCGTAGTTCCGCCTTTCACTGTCTTCTCGGGCTGCCCAGGTATGCTCCCATTATCTTCCCTTGCACGAATGTGCAGATAATGTGCATATTCTTATTTTAAATGGGATTTCTATAACAAAGGTGCCCATTACCATTTAGTGCCTAAAAATAAAGGTATTAGGCACTTGCTGCACTGAAAAGTAACAGTTTTAACCTGTGAAACTCCGTGTTTTAGTGCATGGTACATAGGTGGTACACAATGACTGATGGCCATACTGTTCTTCTTCCAGGACTTTTCTCTGGGGAGCTCCCGGAGTGCACCCAGGAACTCATGATTGACGTTACCAAGAGCTATTACCAGAAGTTCTTGCCGCTCACTCAGGTCTAGTAGCCCATTTCCCACGTTTCAGGCACACAGGAGCGTTCTGGGGTGGCAGAGGGGTGTTGTCAGTGAGGCCAGAGCTCTGCTCTCTCCTGAGCACTGCTGGCCTGGCCAAGCAGTCCCTCGTGAAAGCTGCTGTGTCCTGTTCAAACTTTGTATGCTCATCCAGTGTACTCCATTCCACGTTGTCTGAATTGTGCCACTGAATGTTCTGGAGCTGGGAAAGCTGCAACGCCTGCCTTGGGGCAGCAGCTGGGGAACAAGGCAGAGCTGACACGTGCTCCTCAGTCTGTCTGCTCGGTTCTGCCCTAACCCAAAGCTAGGCTGAGGTTTGCTAGGAGCAGTCTCCATCCCAGCAGGGCTGTCCTGGGTGTGCTCTGGGCACTTACCAGGATTCCTGAGACCCATGCCTTTCCTTTGGCACAATACTTGCTGCCCATGGGCCTGCATGCTAAGGTGCGTGGCCTCTTTCTTTTCTCCCTGGGATTCTCTACAGGGGTTCATCATCCTGCTGTTGGCTTTAGGAGTTTTGGGTGACACTGACACCTGTCTTTCTGTGCCTGACAGGATGTTTGTTAGCTTTTAGCTCCTGAAGCATCAGCCTGACCTCAGTCCTGTGCTCTCACCCCTCAGGGCTAGTGTTCCTGGGGTCAGTGCCACTTCCTGAATATCACAGACCTTAAAGAGCCAAAGGCCTTTGAAAAGAGGATTGCTATGTCACTCACAGAATGCAGTGCAGCAGAAAATGGGTAATTAAAAGTGAGAGTGCTGCAACTGTCCCCATTTATTACCCAGTGTCTATATTTGCAGAAAACTCTTCAATGCTTTTCTGCATTATGAAACTTAAGAGTGGCACTCAGACTTCTTAGAAAGAGTGAAGATTTCATTTTGGGCACATAGTAGAGCAGGAATAGTTCCTGTTGAGAGCAGCTCTGAAAGTTGGAGGCATCTGATGCTTGTGATGAGTCTGCCTGCTCTGGTTGTGCTCTATTGAAGCTTAGCATAGTCCTGCTCTAGGTTTTAAACTGGAGCTCCTGCATGTTATAGTGTAGCAGCTGGGTCCAGGACATGTATTAGGTGTGTGGTAGGTGAGTGGCTGTGGATGAGCAGCCCTGGAGCCTCAGCTGATTTGTGTAGCAAATACTGATACACCTTAATAGCAAATAGCTGTACGAGTACTAACGTGTAGTTGCTGTGCATCACATGTAAAACCAGTTTGTATTTTTGCTGTACATAAATTAAAGCCTCTTCAGTTGTTCAAGTGACTTGTGACTCTTCGAATCAAAGTAGATTGAGGTTCCTGCTGTGCATGGGCATGAGCCACAGTCCCTTGTTCTGTGACTGGTACAGGCTGTTCTGTCCTGTGCATTAAAAAAGTGTAGTACAGTTTGAAACAGCCGCTTTCTCCCTCTGAGGGGCTGGAGAAGCCTCTTCTGTCACAGACTTGACAGGTTTGGGGGGTCTTGTGAGATTTCCTGCAAGAGTTCAGAGCACTGCTTTGCTCCAGGGTGTCTCTGGCAATGTCTGGAAGGAGTGGGATGTCTGTGCTGTGTTGCTGTGTTGTCACCTCAGAGTTTCAACACCACATTGTGCCTTTCACTGGGATCGTTTGATCAGCATCTGGGAGAGGAGTGGGAGAAGGGATGTGAGTTTGGGAGTGGGATGGCAGCTGCAAAAGTCTGAGTGATGAATTTCCACAATCACCTGAGAGCAGAGCTGTAGTGCATGAAGGGATATGTCACTGCCATTACATGTTTCTTGGCCTGCTCTTCCTTCTAGCTGTCTGAGCTGACTCTTCTGCCTTAATTAAAACCTCTTTTGTTGTCTCTGTTAAGGTGGCCTCTGCCAGGGCCTAAAACCAAGCCACCACTGAAGACCCCTAACACCCAGCATTGTTAACATTCCTTACACTGGCCACTTTCTCCTCCTGCCTCTGAAGCGTCCCTCTGACCTGGGCTCACCTCTCCGCCTCTGCCAGTTCTGGGAAGATGAAGTGTCAGTGGGCTGCAGCGTGGGGAGCCCCAGCTCTGCAGGCAGCCTTCCTTCCTTCCTTCCATCCAGCGTGGTGCAGTAAAATGACACAGGAGGCTGTGCCTGTAGCCAGAGGAGCTGCAGCAGTGGGGAAGCGTATCCTACAGGGAGGGGAATGCCTTCTGTCAGGAATCTTGTACAAACACTGAGCACTAATACCCCCAAGTTGCTGTGTTGCTTCATTGATCCCCTGTGTGCTTTGCTGGGCGTTGCTGACCAGGATGGGCAGGGTGTGCTGCTGGATTTGAGGGTGTTGAGGGTCCCTGGGAGCACAGCCCTCCCTGCCTGTGCCGCTGGGCCAGCACTGGTGGCTCAGTGTGAGGGGCTGTGTGGGAAGGGCTCTCAGTCACCAGGCCAGTGGGACCGTGCCTGCTTTGTGGGGAGCAGAATCTCCCGAGATGATCCAGCTCTGGCGGGAATGACGCTTGAGCTGTGGCTGTGGTGACCTGCAAGGCTCTGTGTCTCTGTGCACTGGGCTCTCCAGGACACCTGGCACGGATGACCTGAGCCTGTGGGTGAAGCTGGGTGGGGGGCATTGGCTCAACCCTCCGGGCAAAAGCATGCTGTGTGCTGGCCACTAATATCTGTTATTTGTTAGCCAGGGCTGAAAGAAACAGCCTCTACTGATGGGGAACGGAGGTTAGGCGATGTTAATTCTCTCAGCCCATGGGACCGTGCATGCCGGGAAGCAGAGAGCAGGTGCCTGGACTGAGGCACTGCTGCAGGTTCTCTGTGGTTTTGGGTTATTTTTCATTGGTGTTGGAGTTAAGGCTTGGGAACATCCCACGGACACTTTTCATGGCAAGTGGGAGTGCTGCAGACGCTGGGGTTGGGGGACCCTGGGGCAGGGAGTGGTCAGTGGGCAGCGTGTCCGTGGGGTGAGGGGCAGCCCCCCAGAACTGCCGCGCTGGCACCCGAGGGGCAGCAGCGGTGGGAGGTGTCTGCACTATAAAAACCAGCCCAAAGAGCGGTCCTTGTGTGCCCGCGGGCATCCCGCTGGGAACCGGCCCGACATGGAAGCCGCGGGGGTGCTAATCCCAGGGGAATGTCCTTGGAGCGCTCGGGGCTCCCGCGGGGCCGCGCTCGTGGCGGGGCTCGGCAGCGGGAGCGCGCCTCGCGCGTGTCGGGGCCGGCGGGAGCGCGCGCGGCCACAGCCAACGGCCGCCGGTGCACGCGCACATCCGCACGCGCTGTGGGGGCGTGTCCGGGCGCGC
>VZSR01003816.1:13194707-13222071 GCA_013398615.1 Brachypodius melanocephalos
AGGGATCCTAGCCAAGGGACCAGCCAGCCGGGGCGTCTTGGTCATATCCCATCTCCCTGTCCCTCCAGGTGACTTTGGCCTGGCCACCAAGGTGGAGTACGATGGGGAGCGCAAGAAAACCCTGTGTGGGACACCCAACTACATCGCCCCAGAGGTGCTGGGCAAGAAGGGACACAGCTTTGAGGTGGACATCTGGTCCATTGGCTGCATCATGTGAGTCAAATTGCCTTTCAGAGGCCATGGGGATGGGCAATCCCTGTGGTTCTGGTCTCCTTGAGCCCTCTGAGCTTCAGTGGGATCCAAAGCTCCAAGTCACTATCACCACAGCACTGAGTCCTGCTGCCAGGCAGCTCCTGACCTTCCCTAACAGAAACTTTCCCTGCAGGCTGCTAGATCCCAGCTTCCTTTTCCTGGCACAGTACACGTAGCTGTCAGTATGTCTAATGCTTAGTGTGTTCCCTCTGCCAGGAAAGCCCCTGGGTGTGCTTAGGATATGGTCTCTTCTATGCACAGTCTGAGTCTCTTTTGCAAAACTGATACCCTTTTGTCTGGAAATGCCCAGGTACACTCTCCTGGTGGGGAAACCGCCTTTTGAGACTTCTTGTCTAAAGGACACATACATCCGGATCAAGAAGAACGAGTACACCATTCCCAAGGTATGCTGCTTCCCAGGGAGGACCTCTTTGGCTCACAGTGGTGCTTGGTCAGCCTCCTGCTGCAGCATCTGAGTCTGGCACTCTGTGGGCTCTCACACAGCAGGGGAGGGGCTGGCAGTCCTGGGAGGGGCTGGTGTGAACCTCGTGGGGAGCCAGCAGCTCCCTGCCCCCCAATCCAGCAAAAATCTGAGCTGGGCTGTTGGCGTGTGGGGGTGAATGGACATGGGCAAGTCCATGAGGTCTGGGCCAGGTCCCCAGCTCATCCCACTGCTGATGAGTTGGCATTGCTCAAGTCAGTCAGCCTCAGGCTTTGGGTGCTGTTAGGAGCCAGTTCTCTGTGCTACCCAATTCTGCTTCCCCGGGCTTGTGTCCTGCTTGCCTGATGCAGCACTGGAGCTCTGCTGCAAGTGGAGCTTCCCTGGGCTGTAAACCCTGTTCATTTGTCACTAGAGCACATTGTCCCCTGACCCGTGTCTAAACTCCACCCGTCCCTCAGCACATCAACCCTGTGGCTGCAAACCTCATCCAGAAGATGCTGAGGTCGGACCCTGCCGCCCGCCCCACCATCGACGAGCTGCTGAACGACGAGTTCTTCACCTCGGGGTACCTGCCCAGCCGCCTGCCCACCAGCTGCCTCACCATCGCTCCTCGCTTCTCCCTGGCCCCCAGCAGCATGGAGCTCAGCGGGAGGAAGCCGCTGACTGCGCTCAATAAAGGTAGGGATGGGTGCCCAGGTGAGGCTGGGCTGGACAGACCCTGCCTGGCTTCCAGCAGCATCCACAACCTTCAGTGTGCCTCCCTCACATCATCTCTTGGTCCTTATGGAGGCTCAGAGCATTTGTGGGCGAGGGAGCTCTCCTGAAGCACTGTGTTTGCTTCAGCTCTGTAATGGGCTCAAACTGATGTCCAGGAAATTCCACCAGAATGTGAGGAAGACCTTCCTTCCTGTGCAGTGCCCAAGCACTGAGCAGATTGCCTAGAGAGGGTGTGTGGAGTCTCCCTCACTGGAGATATTCCAGAATCCTCTGGACACTTCCTGTGCTCTGGAATTTCTGTGCTGGAGCAGGAAAGTGGGATCACATGTCCCCCCCATGATCCTTTCCGACATGATCCATTCTGTGTGTACAGTGGTGTCTACACCTGGGGTAGGGTGTGGGTCTGCTGCCTTTGGATGCCTCTCCCTGGTCACACCTCACACTGTTCTCTCTCTGGCCCAGGACTGGACAGCCCTGCACAGGAGCCCTTGGCAGACAAGGAGGAAGCGGCGGGGCTGCGGGAGGTGGGAGATGCTGTCAGTAGCCACTTGGCTGACATGTTGCAGCAGCTGACTGCAGTCAATGCAGCCAGGCCCTCTGAGAGAGTGGCAGTGAGGCAAGGTGAGCCTGGGGCAGCCCATGGGCCTTGTGGGGTGCACAGGCTGTGGGAAATGTCTCCTAACAAGCTGCTTTCTTCTTGCAGAAGAAGCTGAGGACCCAGCCTGTATTCCCATCTTCTGGGTTAGCAAATGGGTGGACTACTCAGATAAATATGGACTCGGTAAATACTATGGGTGGCAATGCTTCAGGCTTCCCTGGTGTCTGAGGGGGCTGGGAGAAGCCTGGATGGGGGCATTCCCAAGGTCTGGGTTTTTAATCACCGTGTTCCAGAGCGTGTGTTCAAGACCACTGCCAGGAATCATACCAAATACCCTGGGAATCCAGAGCAGTGGTCACTGACCATCAGCCCTGGCCACTCTAAGGTGGACAATGTACATGAGGTGACAAAGCTCTCCCCAGCTTGCACAGGGACCCACGGTAGCAGCAGAGGCTGTTCCTGCAGCAGCTGATGCAGTAAGGGAGATGATCAATCCAGAGGTGGAAAGTGCGACCCAGACCTCCCCAAAGAGGAGACCTGGCAGGGGCTTGGTGGGGTGGCTGTTAGGGAATCCCTGGGTGATAAACCATCTGCCTTGGTACTTCCCACTGCTGATGGTCCCCTGAGACTGGAGGCCTCAATGGGTCCCTTCTGGGCAGGTTACCAGCTCTGTGACAACAGCGTTGGGGTTCTCTTCAATGACTCCACTCGTCTCATCATGTACAACGATGGGGACAACCTGCAGTACATTGAGCAGAACAACACTGAGTCATACTTCACCGTGAGATCCTACCCCTCTGCCCTCAACAAGAAGGTCAGTCCTGGGGACAGGAGCCCTGGCTGGGTGGGGAGAGACTCCTGCCAGCCTGAGGCTCTGATGGCAGGGGGGGTTCCAGGGAGAAACATTTATGATTGGAGGTCACTGGCTCTGAAGGCTTCCTCTAGCTGGTGGCACATGGTCCCAAGGACAGACACTAGCAGCTCTAACTGCTATCTGAGGCTTATTTACAAGCAGTTTCACAGAAATTTAAGTGCTCACATGACTTGCACATACAAAAGTGTTCAGAAAGGTGAGTCTGTGTCACAGTCAGAGTTAACTTTGAGGATTTCCACAAGTTTTGCAGTGACACTTCAAGCTCTGAAAGATTTAAGGAAGGTCTGGGATTGTGATGGCAGTCCCTGTGCTCCCTCCCCTTGCCTGGGGTCCCCCTCTGCCCCTCACAGCCCGTCTCTTCTGCAGATAACACTACTGAAGTACTTCAGGAATTACATGAGTGAGCACTTGCTGAAGGCAGGAGCAAACATCACACCACGGGAAGGGGACGAGCTGGCCCGACTGCCCTACCTGTGCACCTGGTTCAGGACCCGCAGTGCCATCATCCTGCACCTCAGCAATGGCACTGTCCAGATCAACTTCTTCCAGGTGAGGCTCTTTGCAGGGCTGTGGCTCTGGCTGCACTGGGAGCTGTCTGTGCTGGTACATGAGGCTCCCAAACTCTCCTCACTGGTGAGGGGCCATGCTCTGGAGCAGCAGGTTGGCTGCTGCAGCCAGCTGCTGCCCTTTGCTGCACTCTGAAAGAATTCTACAGCGAGACCTCGTCCCACGCTCCGGGTGCTGCCGAGATGCCTCATCCAGAGGAAATGCTGCCCCAAGCAGCACAGTGCTCAGTGCCCGTGTGTTCTGTCCCCCCAGGACCACACCAAGGTGATCCTGTGCCCTCTCATGGCTGCTGTCACGTACATAGATGAGAAACGGGACTTCCGCACGTACAAGCTGAGCCTGCTGGAGGAGCACGGCTGCTGCCGGGAGCTGGCCAGCCGCCTGCGCTACGCCCGCACCATGGTGGAGAAGCTGCTCAGCTCCAAGTCAGGCTCAGGACGGATGAAAGCTTCCACTTAGACCTTGTTCTTGCTGGACTCAACATCAGTGCCAAACTGCCCAGCTGCGGAGGGAGAGGGCTGGGAGCTGCCCTCCCGCATGGTCTGGCTGGGCTCCCGCTCCTGTGTGTGGGCTCATTGCCACAAGGAAGCCCCTGCTGCTGTGGGAATGGTGTTGTTCATTCTGACTGGTGCCCAAAGGTTTCTTGCTTCCCACTCCTAACAAAGTCTATTTTTTAATTCCCTACCTAGTCTCTTTTTCTAATTTCCCAAAGCCAAAAGCCCGGCTCCAACCCAGCACTCTCGTTTGAGGTGCCTGGGTCTGCTCTGGGGAGAGCAGAGCTGTTCTGTGAGGTGTCCGTACATGGCTGTGCCCCTGCTCTGGGCTTCGTTTCCTCTGGTAGAAGCTCAGGTAAGCTATTGAACGAGCCCGGGGTGAGATTGAGCAGGCGGCCTTTTAATATTGAAACTCCATGAAACCTCAGCTTTTGTATATTACATAACTTGAATAAAAATTGTTTGACACAGCATCGAGGCTGTTTCACTTCCCTTTGCCTTGCTGCGAGAGGGGGCAGCACCTCTCTGGCTTCCCCTCTGAGTGAGGCATCCTCTCACCCTTACTGACAGCCCTGGGCTGGGCTTTCCTCTTCCTTGGCTCCATGACTAATTATGGCTAAAGAATGGGCACCAGTCCTCTTAGGCAGCAGTCTTGCAGGAGCCCAGTGCTCTGCCACTGCTCCCTATCAGCAACTAGAGCTGCTGTCAGGCCCGTTTGTTTTTAAGCAGAACAAGCTTTGTTTTTATTTTTTTTATTATTTTTATAACATTTTGTATAAATATATTCTGAAATATATTCTGGTACAAACCCTGTTACTTGTGTAACAAAATCCCACACCCCAGCCCATACAGTAATCAGACTGTACAAAATTATTGCTTTCCTACTGAGGAGCGATGCTGTGGGGCTCTGTGCCTGTGGCCTCAGCTGGTAGTGGAGGCTGGCTCGCAGGGAACACATGTCCATGGGGATGCCATGAACCAGAGCACCCACAGGACACCAGCCCTGGGCAGCAGGAGAGGCCGGGGGAATGGCACACATTGGCCTCTCTTTGAGGGAAGGAGCCCAGGGGAGAGGAATTCCCTCCTTTGTGCCCAGAGACAACTTCCTGGGCTGCTGTGCCACCTGCTCAGGGGCTCAGGCCTGGCAGAGGTACAGGCTGCTGGGGACCCTAAGGGAGAAACCCTTGTTGTGAGCCCAGCTGAGATTCACACCTTCATGGTGGGGGCTGTGCCCTCACAGCCCGGCTGCCAGGGCAGGTCCCAGCCCCAGGGTGGCTGAGCACAGCTGAGGGCTCAGCTCCAGTGTCAACACTGGGGACCTGGTCCTGGTCACAGCTCAAAGAGCTGTGTCCCCTGGCACAGGAGAGAACACATGGGACAAAGCTTCCCATCCCTGGTGAGTGTCCCTCTGGGACTGATGCCAGCTTGAGGGCATCGCTGTGCCAGGGCCTCGCTGTGCCCTGGGAAAACACAACGTGTTCTCCTCTTTCTTCTCCAAGCACTGTGTCCACCCGAGATGTCTTTGTTTTCCAACCCAAATGCCTTCACACCTGAGTCTGAGTGTTTGCAATGGTGGTTGCCCAGAGGGTCCCTCAGGAACCCGCAGGTGAGTGCAGGGTGCTGCCCTGTGCCCACCTGTGCTGCCCTGTGCCCCCTGTGCCTCAGAGCCCACCTGAAGGACAGGGAGGCTGAAGGACACTGGGAGAGGGCCTGGGGGGGCAGGGGCTGCAGAGCCCCCCGGGCATGGCCCGTGGCCGCTCAGGCGCCGTCGCCCCTCAGGCCCTGGCAGTAGTAGGGGCGGAAGATGCGCTCGTGGGCACAGAGCCGCATGGCCCCGTGCGTGTGCAGCAGCAGCCGCGGGAAGCGGGACGTGAAGTACTGCACAAAGCCCTCGGGGACAGAGCCCAGCGCCACCCGCACATCGGCCGGCAGCTCGTGGTAGTGGTGCTTCTGCAGGAGACGGGCTGAGGTCAGAGGGGACACGGGGACAGGGGAGGTGGCAGCGCCACGGGGAGCCGGGTGGCCGTACCTTGTTCCTCATGGCCCGCAGCAGGTCACGCACCGACGCCCCCTTGTAGGTGCGGAACTTCCTCAGGTCTGGGGACAAAGGAGAGACCCGGAGTGAGGTGGGACACAGCCGGGGTGAGAGGCTGCCACAGCCCCTGCAGTGCAAGCCCCTGCTCCACTGTGGCCTCCCAAGGGTGGGCTGCCACCTTCACCTGCCCTGCTTTTCAGCTCCTGGGCACAAGCAGGTGCCTGCTGGCCAGTAAAAGCACCAGCCCTTGGAGCCCCAGTCCCTAACTGCTTCACTGGAGCCAGTGACGAGCCTGGCCCCTCCATGCTCACCCATCTGCAGTGGGAGGGAGATGTGCATCCTCCAGTTGGTCCTCACCACTGCCCGTGCCCCCGACTCCAGGGCTGAGACGATGGGCCCCTCGGCTGGCTCCTTCTCCACACGGTCACTGACATCCTGTGTGCCCAAGAGCGGGGACAGGGCAGGTATGGCACTGCCCTTGCTCTGCACGAGGAGGGACAGACCCAGGGACCCCTCATCTCCTCTAAGAGTAGCTCACAATGAGCACGTTGACCTAAATGCAGCAGTCTCCAGCACATTTTTCAGTGCACACCTGTGTTCACTGCTGGCGGGGCAGCACAGGCTCACCTGGAAGAACTGCAGCTGCTTCTCCTGACTCCAGAAAAAGGGATGCACCAAGACCACAGGGGCCGAGGGCCGGCGCTGGGGCTCGGGGCTGATCATTGCCACAATCAGCTCCCTCGCAACCAGTTTGTCTGGGGGGGGAATAAAACAGCAGAGAACTCGCCCCTGCACCGGGACTGCGAGCTGCCCCTCAGCCCAGAGGCTCCCTGTGGTGCTGTGGCACTGGGGAAGGTCTCACCGTGAGCCTCCTCCTGCAGGCAGCTCAGCTGGTAGGAGCCCGCCAGGATGTTGGCCTGGCGCCGCAGGCTGTCCCCAAAGGGGTGCTGGCCCCCCGACACCACGTAGTAGAAGACACACCCGGCTGAGAAGATGTCCACAGCACTGGTCTGCAAAACATGGGGGCACGTGGGACCCTCAGGCAAAGCGTGGGAAACCTTTACCTCCCACTCTTCCACCCTTTTATATGGACAATTGGCCGTTGGCTGCAGAGCTGCTGGAAAATCCATCACATGGGGCTCCTGCTCTGCTGCCTGTGGTCAGGGAGCCCCATCACCCCAGGTCTTAACAGAGAAGGAATTTCCAGAGGCACAGCCAGAATTCAGGACTCCACAGCCCAAAGGACACACAGTGGCTGCTGCTGTCCCACCAGCAGGCAAATGGACACCAGCATGAGCCACAGCACTGCCCTGCCCAGGATCAGTACAGCAGCTGCCTCCAGTGAGAATGAGAGTCCCAATTCTGAAGAGAGAAGAAGTGTGACCTTGGCAGCAACCCACAGCCCCTCCAACCACCCCTGCATTTCTGAGGACGGGAGCCTAACGAGACCCCTGTGCTGAACACAGTTGGGCACTGTCCCCCAAGGGCAGGGACACGGGCACAGCCCTGGCAAGGAGCACAGTGCCTGTGTCTGAGCCAGCTCTGGCTCATGGAGCTCTCACTTTAATTGCGCACCCCAGCAGTGTCACCTGAGGGCACTGCCAGCATGGGGGACACTGCCACAATGGGCCCAAGGAGCACCCGGGGCGGGGGTGGCCACGGCTCACTGACAGGGTTCTCCTTGGGGGCGTCCTGCAGCACCTCGGGCGCGATCCAGCCCTCTGTGCCGGGGATCCCAGAGCGGAGGCTGAAGCTCTGGCGTCCCCCCTGGAGCTTCTTGCAGAGGCCGAAGTCGGAGATGACGGCGCGGATCTGCCCGTGGCGATTCGGGACAGAGATGAGGATGTTACAGGGCTTCAGGTCACGGTGCACTGGAAGGGACAGTGCGTGGCGTCACCTGGCAGGGCTGGAGCAAACAGGGCTCTGCCACAGCCCCATGTGCTGCTGCCCCCCACAGCTGCTGCCCAAATCCCTCAGCATCGCTGAGGAGAGGCTAGAGGGGGCTGCTGGCCCTTACCGATGCTGAGGGAGTGGAGGTGGGCCAGCCCTGACATGGTCTGGCGCAGCACGGACACCGGGTCCAGCCCACGGCGGTCAAAGCTGGGGCTCTCCACGTACTGCAGCCACACAGAGGAGAGGAGCTAAGCCTGATTTACCGGGCAAAGGCGAGCTGGCTGGAGAGACACCCCAGCCCAGCGTGTGGGGGTGTTGGAGAACAGCCCCTAGAGGCTGTGTGTGCCCAAGGCTTGTGCTCCCAGGGGCTCTCTGTGCTCGGGCTCACCTCCTGCAGCGTGGCGGAGCACAGCTCGATGGCGATGTAGTGGAACTGCCGGTCCCTCTCGGTGCAGAAGTAGCGCACGACGTGCGGGTGCTCGTCCGACTCCCGGAGCAGCTGCACCTCCCGGTCCAGCAGGTGCACACACTCAGGCAGGAGGCGTTTCACAGCCACACTGCGGCCCTCGAACTGCCCCCTGTGCACAGAGCCCCGGAGTGCCCGTGTGGGCACGGCCCAGCCACGCTCCCGCAGTGCTGGAGCTCACCCACCCACAGGATCCTCAGCACAGTCACTCTGCTGCGACCCCCAAAGCCTGCTCACATCACCGACAGGATGAGATCTTCCCCACTGTAAGCTGGGAACTGGAGGGTCTCAATTTTGTAGGAAAATGACATCCCTCACTTTTTACTGTGTTAAATGCTGGAAAAGGGACTCAGCCAGAGCCTAGGAACCATGCGAGGGGCCAGAGCAGGTGGAGGCAGGCAGGGAGGGGGTGCAAGAGGGACCTGCCCTGTGTACCCAGTGCCTGGTTAATGAGGGCCACGAGCCCAGCTCCAGGACGGGTGGGATGAGCACCAGAAGAAGGTGAAATCCTTGAACCAGTGGCCACCACCCTGTGCAAGAGCTGCCTTGTCACCGTCCCTGTGGCTCCCAGGGAGAATGGGAGCAGAGGGGGGCAGGCACCCGCTGTCACCCACCTGAAGACAAAGGTTCCTCCAGCTCCATGGCCCAGCACATCTTTGGGGTTGAAAGAAACTTTCCCAACTACAACCAGGTCTGGTTCTGCATCTGCAAGGGAGAGAAGCCATCTTCCAGCCTCCAAGCATTAGTTCTGTATGGAAAACACCTGCTTTTCTATTCATCTGGCCATTTCTTGGGCCCTACTCTTAATGTAGCCCATGCTCATCCAGCAGCAGATCTGGCGCCTCCTCCCATCGCAGGGGGGCTGCAGCCCTCTCATCTGTGGGCATCCCTGTGCCTGCTCTGGGTGTTGGCATCTCTGGACAGGAGCCCCCACAGCCTGCCCGTTCTCCCTGCACCCACCTTCAGCAGCCACTGGGACAGCCGGCTCTGTGCTGACCGTCCCATTAGCCAGGTCCTTCAGGCAGGCTGGGGGGCTGGAGCTCTGTGACAGCTCTGATGCACTTCCCTGGCTCAGCTCCAGCTCCCTGGGTTCCTCAGGGACACCTTCCCTGGATTCTTGGCGTGGGCGCAGCATCTCCTGCTGCTGCTGCAGGAGCTGTATCTGCTGCTGCAGCTGCTGCTGCTGTGCCACATGCTGCCGCTGCAGTTTCTGGAACACAAACCACGGCAATACTCAGCTCCACGCCTGCAGCCACGCTGGGGCATTGGCTGCCCCTCTCTCCCTGCACCACCACCACCACTCACTGTGAGCAGCAGGACCAGGATTCCCCCGCCCAGCAGAGCGGTGCCGACGCCAGCCATCACCAGGTCCCATGTGGCAGACTCAGGATACACCTCCAGCTGCTCCCCCGGCGTGGGCTGTGGCTGGAGCTGCCCCTCGCTGCGGACAGCTGGTTCCTCCGGGCTGCTCGGGGCCAGAAACTGCAACACACACCCGGGGCTGGGTGACACAACAGGCACAGACTGCAGGGCACTCGGCTTTGGGACTTCCTTCCTGTCCTATCCCATGCTGGGGACCCAGTGCCCACCCCAAGCAGCACAGACCCTCGAGTGACCCAGCACCCTTCAGCACTCACATCGTCGAACACAGTCCTGGTGGGAGGAGCCCTGGGGATGATGGTTTCCGTGGTTTTCCTCAGGTTCTCTGGGAAGGCTCTCAGCATCGTGGTGTGGACCACGGGAGGCAGCTCATGGTGCCCTGAGGCACAAGGGGAACAGAAACAACCCTCGGTTCACCTCTTGGTTTCAGCATCCATCCCTTGCCAGGAGCCCTAGCTCTCCTGGAGCAGGGGGGTTGCTTCTCATGGGACCCCCACCATGAGTAACTGTGAGCCCTGCTTCAAAGACCCCCTGCCCATCCCTACATGGGGTACCTGGCAGTCACTCCTGGGGAGGGGACAAGGATGGAGGATGGGCTAAAAACCAGAGGTGACAGCCTTAATCCCATTCATCCCGCTGGGTAGAGTAGGTTGGGCTATTGTTCCTAAAGCACAGCAGCAGCTCCTCTGGGAGCCAGAACATGGGTCAGTCTGTGCCTAGCACGGATCCACACCTATGAGGAGCCACTGGTTGTGAAGTGAGGTGATGCTGCCCTGTGGGTACTTGACGTTGGTGCTGGGTGTGATCTCGCACTCCCCGGACTCCCTCATGGTCACGTCGTCCGTGGTGGGGCCGTCAATCCTGGCCAGCGTGATGCCCTGGGGCTGGGGACGTGGGACGTGGCAGCTGGTGGGGCACCGTGGGCCGGATGTGCCAGTGGGGGCTCAGCCCTGGCCCCGGGGCAGTGGGGACACTCACCACCAGTGCCACGCTGCCATGCACCAGGGATGTCATGGCGTAGAAACTGGCAGCGTGCTTTCCAACGTAGAGCGCCGGCCTGCAGGGCAAGGACAAGGACAGGCATCACCTTCCATCCCTCACGGATCGGGGTGGCTGAGCACAGGGAACGCAAATGCCACCAGCTGCCACCGGGGAACACGAATGCCACCGGCTGCCACCGCTCAGGAACCACGTACAGCAGCTGGGTCTTGGTTGCAGCGAAGTCCTTGACGGACTGGTAGCTCCACTTGAGGACGTGGATGTCCTGTGACTGGAAGGTCAGGTAGCGCAGGGTCTCCATGGCCAGGTTGAGGTGGGGGAGGCGGCGCAGGCTCTCCTGGTGCCACAGGTAGATGCCCACCACAGGTGAGCCGTAGTTCTGCGCCCACAGGACCTCCCCGCTCTCCTTGTCCAGGGTCACCACCAGTCCGTCCCCGCTTGAGGCCAAGTGTGCCATTTCTGGAGAGAGCAAGAGGGATGAGGGATGCAGCAGCTGGGCTGTGTCTCCTCTGGTCCCCCTCAGTTCTGCCACTGGCCATGGGCTGCTGCCTGTTCTCCCCAGCAATGGGCACAGCTGAAACCCGCTGGCCCTGGCACTGTCAGCCCAGGACCCTGCACAGCCAGAGTCCTGCTGTGAGTGGGCACCGGGGAGTCACAACTGCCATGGCTGCCGTGGCTGCTGCAGTTCCACTCACTGTACTGGTAGGACTCCTCACAGAGCGGGGCTGAGTACTCGGAGAAGGTGGCATTCCAGCGCAGCTCCCGTGACTTGGTGTCATACATGGTGATGACGTACTCTAGGGACAGGACAGGGCACGAGGTCACCTCCAGTGCCCCGTTCCTGGCACCAGGCAGTCAGTGGGGGCACAGGACTGGCTTACGGGTCCGTCCGATGTAGAGCAAGGGGCTGGATGGGCACAGACCATCCCAGGCCTCTGTTGAGAGGGTGGTCTGCTTCTCCCCTGACTTGGGGTCCACTACGAACCACGTGTCCTGCTTCTTCCCTGAAAGAAGAAGGAAAATGCTTTCTTTGTAAGCCCCTGCAGCCCTGCCTGTCCCCAGGAGCTCCCGCTGAGCTGGTCCTGCCCCTCCATGGCCCCGGTAGCCCCAGCCAGCCCCGTGCCCCCGTGCCCCCGTACCGGTGTACAGCACTCCGTCCGAGCTGCGGCACGGCGACGACTGCACCAGCTCTGGGATGGTGAAGGGCAGCTTCTGCAACACAGGCAGCAGAGCAGGTGCAGGGCCAGAGTCACCTCTGAGCCCAGGGCACCCCAGGGGTCACAGGATGCCCACAGCCCCATAGCCCTACTGACCATCAAGCCTTCTTTGTTCTTTCCTCCCAGGATATACAGGCTGCCATCATTGGGGTCTGGAAGGAATGCTGGCCTGGGAAGGAGGAGAGGAGGATAAAATGCCAGCTACCCCCTGCCCCAGGCAAATCCAAGGACAGAGTGGCTACACTGCAGAATCCCCTTTAGCAGTTTGCTCCAGGGTGAGTCACTGCAGGATATGATCTCTCCTGGACACCTGCATCACTGGATTTGGCAGGAGATAATTCCCACTCTGGTCAGTCCTGGGACTCCCCACAGCCACCCAGTGCCCACCTGCCAGCCTGGTGGATACCCTGCCTGTCTCAAGGAGCTCTTGCTGTCCTGCCTGCCCCTGAGCTCTTAGAGGGATTTCTCTCCATGCTGGTGTGTGTAGTTGAGCTGAGAGCTCCTCGGCTCTGCAGCAGGGCCAGCTCCTCCTCATCACCACATGCCAAGTGCCAGCACCAGGGTCAGGGTAAGGTGATGCCACGGCATGGGCTGGGCATTTCATTCCTCTGTGGTTCCCCTTTCCTGCTGTTGCTCCATCAGTTATCAGGGAGCCTCCTGGAATGCCCAGCTGCCTGCGGGGATGACACTCACTCTGCCACATACACAGGCACCTGCAGAATGGGATCTGAAACAGAGAGTGAGAGGCCACGTCAGCAGCGCTCCTGTGAGTGGGACACACACCACCACTGCCACCCAGCCCAGCCACGCAGCCTGTTTGCCTTCCAGAGCCAAAAGAGACGCCAATGGCAGATCCATTGAGATCCACACTCAGCTGTGCCTGGGCCTGGGGCTGGGGCTGGCAGCACACTCCAGGGCTGGAGGCACTGACAGCCCAGAGCCCATCCACAGGAGCATTCCCAAACCTCAAACATGCTCCAGGAGCCAGGCTGTAAGCGAATGCCCCCCAGTCACTACTCACCATCCTTCAGGGTCCACTTGATGTCCCCTGTGCTCTTGCTGACAGCGTGGAGGTTCCCATCCAGTGTGGAGATGAAGAGCAGCGTTTCTGGGACAGTCACAGCACCGCCTTTGAGGCTCTAGGACAGACACACTGTCCTCAAGAGCTCAGCCAGACTTGGGGACAATCCCCCAGTGTGGGTCCTCTGCTCAGCTCAGCTCCTGGGGCAGCTGCACCCTCAGTGACCGGCACCACCCACACCTCCACCCTCTGGCTCCTGCTCACATCCCACCAGAGCCATCCTGGGGCTGGAGCAGCCGTCCTTCTCCCTCCTCTCCCTGGAAAGAGTTTTCCCACAGGTGGGGTGAGCTGCAGTGTGGCTGTTCCCAGTCACAACCCTGGATGCCTTTCTAAAGGTGACAAGAGCAGCCCAACCATTGCCTCCTTCTAGAAACAAACGAGTCTGGTGACTTTTCACGCCAGAGAAGTGATGATTGCTTGCCCAGCCTTCAGAGCTGCAGGTTTCAGCTGCCTGACATTGAGGAAGTAATTCACCTGGGAAGAGGAGTTGCTGCTTCCACGTCTGGCGTCTGCATAGCGAGTGCCAGCTCAGCCAGTGCCACATATGCCAGCCTCACCCTGTCAGCAAACAGGGATGGGCAAACAGCACGGGACCCACAGGGCCCTGGCAGCCCCTGATGCCTGAGCTCCTGGCTGGCTGCAGATCACCGTGAGAGGCCCAAGGACACCCCTGGAGCCCAGCCCCTCAGTAGTCCCCTCACTACTCTGGGAGCCTGAGCTGGCAGAGCCTGTCCTGGGAGCCTGTCCAGGCTATGGAGCAGGGACCAACCAGCAGCCTGTGCCCAGCCAGTGCCAACATGTGACTCTGAGACCATTTGCAGAGCAGAACCTGACAGTACAAGACTGGCTGTGGCACGGCAGGGTCAGGAGATTCCTTCAGCTGCAACAAAGCACAGGAGCACACACGACCTCTCTCACAATGCACCTCACACCAACCTCTATGCCTCCAGCCTTTTATTTGCACTTCTTTTTGCTTAGTTTTCGGGTGAGGTCAGAGTGAGTTTCCCTGCTCTGGCTTTGCCCAGAGGACACGGTGGGGCAGGCAGGGAAGGGCACTGCTCCCCACCATGGCTCCTCCAGCCCCTTTGGCCATGCAGGTGGGATTGCTGCTGGCTGGGGACATGCCAGGCTGGCAGGCACGGGGCTCTTGCAGTGTGGCCACCTGCCTGGGGGAAACTGAGACTGTTGAGCCCCCCCAGCTGTCAGGGCTCTCCACTTCCTTCCCCTCTGATGCTCTGCGTTTTTTTCCCACCCCTTCTGCAAGTGTTTTGGTGCCAGGGCACTCGGGCAAAGGCCAGGCTGCCTGACCTGCTCCCCATAAACCGCCACAGACAGAACTGGGAGGACTGGATGCCTGGGAGCTGCCACCCTCCCCCTGATCCCAGCCCCAGCTGCCGCAGCAGTCGTTCTGGCCAGCCCCAGCCCAGAAGTGTGGCTGTTCCCCTGGGCTGTTCCAAGGAGCCGTGCTTTCCCGAGGATCCCACCACAGCACTCCGGGCTCTGCAGTGATGCCGCCGGGGCCGAGCTCAGCCGTGAGCTCGGGGCACACTTCTCCCCGAAGGATGGATAGAGAGGGACAGCCAAGCACAGGCAGAAACTCGGCGCCGGCATCCCCTGCTTCCTTCACTGAAGCAGCTCTATCCGTGTAATCCAAAGCCACCCTGGCACGCTGCCTATCCACTTGAACCGCCACCAGCTACAGGAGCTGGATCCGGCTCCGAAGGCACCTCCGTGACAGGGAGCAGCTCCGCGGGCAGGACCAGGCAGGAGGGGGCCGAGGGCACCCCGGGAAGGCGACTCCGCTGCCGGCCACAGCCAGGCTCAGGAGTGAGGATGGAGAACAACCTCTACCCTGGGTGCCGCAGGGCCCCTGGCCCCCGTGACAGCCCGGCGCTCCATCGCACACCGGCCAGCGCCACTCACGTACCGGGACCCCCGGCAGCATCCCGGCTCCGCGGGCACCACAGCCCCTCACCCACACGACGTACACCTTGTGGGTCCCCCCCACACACCCCCGCCCGGCCCGAGGGGCGGCGGGAGCCCCGCTCACCGGTGTCACCCGCGCGTCGCTCCCGCCGCACCTGCCCCGAGCGCGAGGCGCCCCTGCCCGTGCTGCCACACCCGGGGCACCGAGTGCCGTGTGCCGGAGCCCTCCCGCGGGACACGGGGCACAGTGAGCACAGGCTCACACCGGGAACCACGCGGGCACCTCACTGTTCCCCCCCGACTTTTCTCCGGCGCTGTCCCCCCGCGCTGTCCCCTCCCGGGCGCTGTCCCAGTCCTGCGCAGCCCCCGCGCCCAGCGGCGGCCGTACCTGTACCGGGGGCGGCGGGAGCAGCAGCAGGAGCAGCAGCAGGAGAGTCGGCAGGAGCGGCGGCAGGAGCCCCCGGAGCCCCCGCGGGCGCGGCGCGGCGGGGCCGCCCATGTCCCGGCCAGGCCAGGCCGGGCCGGGCCGCGCGGCCGCCGTGAGTCAGCGGGGCCGGGGCGGGTCCCGGACGCGGTTCCCGCCCCCCCGCGCTCCGCACACGCACCCCGACCCCATCGGCCTCCCCGCCCCGGGGCCCCTCCGGCTCCCCATCGCTTGCACCGCGGGAGGAGCCGCCCCGCGGGCAGCGCGTACCCCCGCATGGCCCCGCCGTGGGCACCGGCCCCAGCCGGCCGCGGGCACCGAGCCGAGGAAAATTCCTCTCGCCGGTAACGCGGGGCGAAGCCTTCCCGGCGGTAGCGGTGGAGGGCCCGGCTCCTGCCGCCCCTCGCTGCAGCCCCTCCTCAGCCCCGTGTGCCGGGAGCTCTGCCCCAGGGACAGCGGGGAACGCCTGAACTGAATGTTGGACCCAGCAGGACACACCTGGACACCAAACCCTACAGGAACCTGCCCGCTGGCAACGCTGGGACAATGACAGCACTGGGGACACGCTGGGACAATGACAGCACAAACCGGGGGCTACTGAACGGCCTCAGAGATGGGGTTTTTTGGGTGGGGGGAGAGGAGGTGTCCAAAGGCAGGGGCGAAGCCGAGCAGCGCCTGTTTATCATGACAAACCCGAGGCTGCCGAAAGCGCAGCACTGGGGCTGCTCCCGAGCAGCTTCGGGGGATGTTCAGTGGGAACGGGACTGTGACATCGCACCAGGGCTGGGCCAGCCCAGCAGGACCGGGCCAATCTCGGTGTAAAAGCAGATTAAAGCCCGGCTTTGGGCAGGGAGGTAGAGACCATACTGTTAATTCATAGCTTTTGTGTCTGCAGGGGCACAAGGCAGCAGAACCCAAATCCTCACCGTGGGAGATTGGCACTTACAGCTTCGATGTGTCACCAGGTGTGGGGTCCCCTGAATTTCAGCCTGTGTCCATCTTCCTGCAAAGAAACTCACTACAAACCCTTTGCTCACAGCTGTTCATACAGGAGGAAGTAGCTCAGTACATAGAGAATACTGAAACACTCAAACACAGAACTACTTAATTATCAAACTTTAATTAATAAGACTAATCTTACAGAATAAAACACCAGGATAACCAGTCAAGGTTACACTTAAAAAAATCCAGCAGTGCAAATCTAAGACTAAATATTTGTCATCTCCCTCCCCCCAAAATAGGCAATAGATTATTTAAAAATACCATAATACATGGTACTCACATATTCCATTTAAAATAAATCTGCATTGGACACAAATATCTAAGTTGTTTTCTTTTTTTAAATATAAAACTGAAGAATTAATTGCTTTGAGTATGGATAAGACAGAGTGAACTTCCATAAGCTACCAAGGCAAATCCTTGGCTAGAAGGTAAAATGGCCACATTTCATACAAGACTTGCTACAGATCTCCTGGTCCCCAGCTCCCCTCCGGTGACAAGGACATTCACCAACAAAACAAGATGCCAACAGCCTCATTGTAACAGGTGGGGAGAGGCTGCTGGGCAGAACTGAGGGTGAAAACAGCTTCACTAGAAAAACCAAGTTACAAAGGAAGAAAAGTAAACAAAGGGAAGTCTGGGAAGAAGCCCTGTGAGGATGGGAGCAGGGAATGCTGTGCCCCGGACAGCGGCAGAGGCGGGGTTGGGACATAGCTGTGGGGCAGGAGGTGCAGAGCAGACCCCACTGTGGCACCTGGGCAGCAGAACAGCAGGGAATTGTTCCTCTTTGGCCCTCAGAGCACAGAGCAGGGGGCACCAGCCAGCAGGTGCAAGCTGGGCAGGGTGTGTGTGGCACCAGCACAGTGTAGTGATGGTGGTGACAGTTTCTTATCTCCTTTGAACCCAGATCAATCACTCTTTTCCATCACCAGAACATCCTGACTGTAGTTACACATTCCTCATCAATGTCATAAATGGAAATTAATAATTTTAAACTTGGTATGAAACTACGTGAGTAACACCAGCTCTTCATGCAAGACAGTCTCTGTTCAAACCCCAACCAGGCTGAGCAATCACACTTCTGCATTCCCTACGAAGCAGAGATCCTGGGACTGCTCACACTTGGGATGCACAAAGAGAGAAAAGAATACTGAACTTGAGACAAATAGAGAAGGAGAAAGCTGCAGGGCTGGGCACGGAGGGGGGGAAGGGATGGCACACAGGTGAGCTGTGATATTCAGTGTCATGGAACAAGGTAGGGAGCTGGGGGACTGACAGGAGGAATCTCAAGCTGGCAGCAAGGAGGGGACACTGCCTGGGCTCTGGGAGCAGCCAACAGCAAACACCAGCTGTGTCCAGCAGGGACCTGCATTTGCCTCATGAGTACTTTAACCTGCAATTAGCAAACCCAGAAAGCAATCAGTGCAATCTCATACAGAGTAGCACCCCAGGATGCTCCCAGGGAATCACACCCACACAGCAGGAACCAGTCACTGCTGAGAGCACCCTGTTAGTGTCATTTAACTGAAACACATCTGTGCAGCTGTTACTGGTAACTTCCCACAGAATATATGTCAGATCTCAGCCATCTTTATCACCAACTCCAAACAGCCAGTGTTCTCACACTTCTACTCACACAGTGTCTCACTGAGGACCAAACTCCTCCCTGGGACCATTGCTTACACTGAGTCTGCCTTGGGATGGTCAGAGTGACCAGAGAGCAAAATCCAAAGCCAAGAGACAGGAGGCAATGGCTGTGAGGCAACCGTGGCACTATCCCACTAAAAAGAGGGTATTTCTTAATATCAATAGCTGCCTTGGAAAAACTGGTGTATGCCAGAATACACAAAACTCCACATCATTCCCAAAGAGAAAGGATCTTAAAAGCAGTGCTGGTAATTTCAACTAGAATATTCATTTCAAAGAGGTCCCAAGAAACCTGGGATATTGAGCCAACAAACACCAACTAAAGCATTTATAAGTCATTTCCTGTATTTTAATTCAAATTTTGCACATAGGAAAAAAAAAAAAAAAGAGACAATTTCATTTTTCCAATCAAATCCAACCTGCAAGGAAGCACCTAAACAGGATCACATTTTCTTAATGTACAGTATTTTCTTTATGTTTAAAATTGCTTTGTGTGTAACCAAGCGGTTTGTGCTGAGTCTCTTTTGAGCTGCTGGGCTGTACCTGGCCCAGGACAGAGCAGCTGTGCCCCCCTGGCAGGGAGGGTGACACTGCCCTGTGCCCCAGGGCCTCAGCAGTGGTCAGTGCCTGTCCCCAGTCACCCCAGTTACTCACCCGGTTGCTGTGTCCTGCACAGAAGCCCCAGGAGCTGGGGGGGAGCTGGAACTTGGGCATGAGCCCTCCCCAAGAGCAAAGGGGTGAAGGAACAGGAAAAGAAACATGAACAGACGCACAGACAGGTCTGAGCATGTTGAGGAACAAATGGGAGCTGATCATCACAGAGCCAACAAGGTGGCAAGTGCCAATGTGGCCCCAGGTGACAGAAAGAGCCCGTGTCACCCCTTTGCTTTATCCTGGAGTGCCCACACCTGCCACCAGGTAACAAATTGTTAATTTAAGTCTTAACACGAGAACTGACAACTAGGACATCACAAGTGTGATGGCTGCATTTCATCCATGACCTTGTCACCAGTGAAGTCAGGCCAGCTCCTCTCTGCCCCCAGTGCTCCAAGGGACTGCCAAAGGAGCTCTTCTGGCCCCAGGCACGCCTGTCAGGACACACTGCTTCTGGCTTGTACACAGAAAAGAAATACCTCAAGCTACAAGAGTAACAAGCACATCACTAGTTTCTATGTAGGATATGAAACCCCTTTAAAACTCATATTGCATGGCTGTTCTAACAGAAAATACAAACTAAAAGCTCTAGAGGCTACAGGGAATTATGTGACCTCAACACCTACCAGAAAGCCAATGTGTTTTCCAGTCTCTCAAGTAAAATAAAAATAAAATAAATACTCATTTGGGAATTTGGCTCTTCCCTCAAGGAGAAGAAAGAGTGGACATAGAGCATATTCAGATTAACTGTTCCTAAAAGGCTGTTTGTGGTATGGATCAGCACCAAGCCCCAGCAGAGCAGGGATGTGTGAGCTGCTCCAGTCTGGCTGCACAGTGCCACCTGCTATGGGCTTTGCACCTGTCCAGGGCTGAGGGCTCTGCTCACAACACCTGAGAGAAATGGCACAAGGATGGCTGGGATGACACACAGGGCATCACAGCCCGAGGTGCAGCACGCTCCTTCTGACAGAATGAGGTGTGAGGGCTTCTTGTGAACTGGAACAGGAGAAAAGCTGGAAGGCGGTTTACATTTCAACACATGACTTGCTGGATGGTTAATCTAAAGTACGATTCACTGAATTCAAGATCACTACGAATTTTCAAATCCAGCTCACAAAAGACTGCTGCTGTTATCAAGAATCCAAAACAGCACAGGAGCTTCTTTCTTCCTTACTTCCCCCTCCCCAAAGAGGGCAGGAAGGTCTCTGTAGTTCCATTCTTTTGGGAGATCGGTGTCCCGTGCTCCCAGCAGGCAGCGTTACGGTGTTTCCATCCATGTCCTTGTCACTGTGTCCCCCTGCTCCCACCAGGCAGCACAACGGTGTTTCCAGTCCAACAGCTCAGTGTCAACGCAGCAGCTGCAAAATGATCCTGGACTGCAACATGCACGAGCAAGAAAATGCTCCCAAAATGTAGCAGCCCAGGGCAGGAGGTGAAGCACTGACCGGGCACAAGAGGGAACAGCTGGCAGCACCAGGTCACCTGCCATGACAAAACATGCCTGCAGAATTCACCTGCTCCAAACACGCTACACAGACCAACCTGGAGCTGCCAGCGTCGGGAAAAGGCCAGGAAAAATCCCAAGCAAGCAGGGCATCTTTGGGTTAAAACAGAATTAGTTCTGCTACCAAGGAGTGGAAGCTGCCCTGAGGGCCAGCAGGATATGGCTTCACCCAACAGCGATGCTGCACACTGCTACAGTTTATTCTTAAAAATCTGCTCCTCCAAGTCCCAGTCACAAACAAGTAACTAAATTAAGTCTAATGCTGATAACTGAGATATTATGAAAATATTTGGTTTTGTTAAACCATGTAAAAAATCATCAATAATACATTGTAATATTTTCTTTTTAAAACTGAACTGGAAGATCAACTCTCAGCAGATTTAAGTGTATTACACACAATATTTTGTGAATTCAGATTTATTGATTTCATTGTATTTGCTTTAAATATGGTTGAAGCTGACTGCAGAAAAGGGATGGTGAAATCTTTAAGTTAAAAGTAAACTAATGGTGAAAGAACATCACCTCTGGCTTCCATCCATGCCTCGTTTAGCATGTTTTAATAATAAGTTCCAGGACTGTCACATCCAGGGATGTTGGTGGCCTCTCCCAGCAGTGTCCTTAGATTTGTGTCATTTTCCTGTGCCAGAGGTGAGCGTGCTTTCAAAAATACTGCCACTTCCCCAGCACCGTGTCTTTGATTGCATCGACATACTGAGTTGGGACCCAATAGACCCAGTAGTAAGATGCTTCTGTTGGGCCCAGCTGAAATGCCTGCAATTAAAAATGACAACATTTACACATGGGAACAAAGAGCTGGTCCCAGTGGACAGGCACAGCTCATCCACTGCCAAACCAGACCAGCCTGTCCCACCTGCTGCTCCCTGCAGCACTCAGGGCATACCACAGCTCTTTGATGGGCAATTAAAGGAGCATTGCAGAGAACAAGAGCTGCAGAGCACTGAAAATGAGTTCTTCCCTTTTTACAACATCACGACAGTAACCAGAACTCCTGGCCAGTTTCAAGATCATGAGGAAATTATTCTGGTAGACAACCTGAAACATAACTCAAGAGTGTCTAAAGAAATGACAGAGCTGAGAAGCCAAACAGGAACTAAACAAGACAACGACCATGTTTTTATAGGATTTCATATTCAGACACAATGTCCTATTCTCAACTTCTCTCCCATGCCCAGGAGAGGGGCACCATGGCATGCCAGAGCCTCTGCCCTTGTTGTGAGGTGAGTTTATTGCAACATGTGCTGAAGAGGATCTCTTCTCACATGGGTGATCAGAAATCAAGTATGTGGACAGAGACTAGAACAGCACTGTCCTGCAGGCCATGACTCTGAAGAAAAACATTTCCCTTTTCTCCCCCTAAAGAAGGAAACAGACTTCTTATAGAAAAGAAACTTACTTCAACATCAAAAGTTAGTTATTGTACTTTGAAAAGCAGGATCTTAAAAAAACCCCATGGATTAAATTAAACAGCCAAAATTTCAGTATATTAGCACAGTTCTCCAATGAAATATAACTTTGCTAGATCCCATAAAAATTGCTCAGAAAATTACAGGTGTGAAAAAATATTGCAGCATCAAATCCTTTTTTTCTTAACCTCCATCAAGGCCTGGTGTTCATATAAATACCACAGCATCTAGAAATTAAACCAGATATCAAGAAAAATCCCACTGCCATTAAGAAATCATGAGCCAGGTTGTGAGTATGTTTACTGGTTTAACACTGTCACAGTCAGAAGATACAAAATAACGCTTAAGCACTTCATGTTTGTGTGAAACCAATCCAGATTTCCACACAGCTGCAGGTATTCAATATGGACCCAAAATACTGACAGTGTGAGAGGAGCCCATGTCCCCATCTCCACAAGGGTGGAACCACCATCCACCACCAGCCTGCTCTGACCTGCAGCCTCAGTGGTGTGCACTGCAGCAAGGAATTAGACGGATACAATTAAAGTAGAGCCATTACTCACCATCATGTGATAATCCTCATGGCCTTCAATAGGTTCACTCACCACATTTTTAATGGACCCCATGGGTAACTTTTCTGTTCTCTCTACATTAAAATTGATCAAAGTATTATTTCTGACATGCGGGGAAGCAGTATTTCATATTCATTTCATACACCATCTCCATTAATGCCAAAATCTCCTCAGGTCAACAGTCTGCCCTCCAGGTGAGCTGTGGATTCCTGCTGCCCAGGACGTGGTGGCTGCAGCACCACACCCCACACACACCCCCACAGGTGGCACCCCAGTGTGAAGGGATCCAAAACTGGATCACACAGTTCCCCTGCACCACATGAAGTATTTCAGTGTTCATGAACTGGGCCTAGACTGAGTGATGGGAAATCCCAGACTTTACCCAGTATTTTCCCATAAGGAACTCCTCTTGGAGCAGCTGGGATGCTCATCCTATGGAATCTAGTCCAGGTATGAGAATATTCAGGACTGACCACCAAGGATTACACTGAACTCTCAACAGCAAGCCTGAAAGCTGGCAAAGCTATCCTGACCTAACTCTGAAAGCTTAGGCCAGGCTTTACCCTGCAGCAGTGTGCAGAGAAGCACACGGAAGGGAATATAAGAGAAAAAATAGGAGAAGAAACAAATAAGAGAAACTGAAGCCCCCAGAAGACTACAATTACATGGCAGAGTAACATCAGCCAGCCAGGGGCAAAGACAAGAGCAACAAAATACATGGCCCAGAGCAGAGCTTTCCTGCCAGCTCTGTCCTGACTCCTTTCTGAACACTTAATTCCAAGGTCCTGCCTTTCAGCTCAAGCATCCAGCACCAGCTGAAATTTATCTTCTTGGATAAGACAGAGAATACCCAAAACACTTCACAAAGGAGAAACTGAACTCTGAATTCTTGAGATAGATCTATTTAATTTGTGAACCAAAAACCCTCAAACCTATCTACAGAAAGCACACAGGGAGATAAACACAGTAATAAAACAAAAATATTCTCTGCCTCATAACTGAGCTCACTCTGAACTACCTGTTCTGACCTGTGACTTCATTCATGAGGTAAAACCCCACTTTGTCCTTGGTTAGCATTCCCCAAATCAATTTCTGCTCTGAGCATCCCAGCAACAGACAAATCCCATTATCCATGCCTCTGTGCAACTGAGACAGAGCAACTGGGGAGCAGCTGCCTGTACCAAACTTCAGACTACAAACCCCCTGTGAGGCCCAGGGAGGCTGCAGGGCTGGGCTAAGAGCAGGTTCCAACTCTCCTGGGAGAACAAGTGACAAGCTGTATGAACAGCCAGATTCTGTGTTTACTCCAGCCCTTACCTGCTGGCCTCTGCCATGGGTTTCTCAGAGTAGGAAGGAGTTTTTCCAATAACAGCCAGCAATTACAACCATTCCCTAGAGGCAGCAAGCTGCTGCTAATTCAGGGAAGTAGGGAAACAGGTTACAGGAAACACATGACTACAAGAAGAATCAAATTCACAGCCTAAGCAACATTATGTAGAACACCACAGAAACATTACACTTGAAAACTCATCTGGGGGGTGACACAAGAGATTAATCACCTAAATACTAAGCATGGATTTAGAGCCTGGGATCAGTAACAGAAAAATCTGCCTGCCCAACCTATAGAGTTAAAAACACTCGCCAGTGCTTTGCTCCATCACTTTGCTCAGGAGAGAAATAACTGTCACCAAGAGAGGTTTTAAAGCCAGAAAAAATCTGCACAATCAAGTCTGTCCTACAAAGAAAAGGCCAAAAACTTTTGACATTTCTGCTTACTTTGGAACTACTGTAGCAGCTAGGGGCATCATAACCACCCCATTAGGCTGCTTTACTGGGACACTGAGCAAGCACTTTCATCCCTCTTGCTCATCATTATATATTGCCCACCCCATTCAAATTGAAGGAGCACAGCTTACTTGGCAGGTGGGGGAATCCCACTGTCTCATTTAGCCCCAGACAGCAATTAAGCACCACACAGCCACTCTCCCCCTGTCCCACTGGGATGGGGAGGAGAACCAGGGAAAAAAAGTAAAAAACTCAAGGTTTGTGGTAAGAACAGTTTAATAACTGAAACAAAATAAAATATACTACTATTACTACTGGTAATAATAATAGTAATAAAATTTTTAAAAAAGAAACTCCAGAGAAATCAGTGATGCCCAATACAGCTGCTCCCCACTGCTGACCAATGTCCAGCCTGCCCCCCTTCAGTGACCAGTCCCTCCCAGCCAACTGTTCCCCCAGCTGATACTGGACATGATGCTCTATGGTGGGAGATATTCCTTTGGCCAGCTCTGGTCAGGTGTCCCGGCCACTTCCCTCCCATCTCCTTGCATGCCTCCTCACAGGCAGAGTCTGAGACACCAGACAGTCCTTGACTGAAGGAAGCATTGCGCAGCAACAACCAAAACATCCACTGTTATCAGCATTGCTCCCATCCTGAATCCAAAACAGCTCCTGGGAAGAAAACTACCTCTATACCTGCCAAAACCAGGACACAGACATCTTCAGCAAGGCACATTATCCCCACGTCATTCCCAGCTCCTCCTGGCACCACTCATGGCTGCAAACCAGCCCCTCTGCACAGCACCACAGTTGTACATTACTGAGACAAGACACACACATAATTTTGGCTGGAAGGACATAGAGTGCCAGAGGTGCCAACACTCCCAGTTTCTATCCCAGTTCTGAGTTTTCCTTCCAAGTCTCAGCTAAGCCATTGGGCTCCTGTGTACTGCTGGCATCAAATCCACACTGCTCACAGATTGCTTTTAGATATGCCAGAAATGCTCAACACTACCATTTACATTTGGAGCCAGGAACAGCACATTGGACCATTAGTCTGCTGACACCACTAAACTCTAGTTTTTCAGGAACTGATCTGGAGTATTGAGTATTACTCAATGACCTGGGAGAATGGCAGGTGAGAAAAGGAAACAAAGTTTTTTGAAGCACTGCAATACCAACATCATTCCCTAAACAGGATTTAGTCACAGGAGAAGCTTTTGTAGGTCACTAAACAGTTCAGTCACAGCCCAATCACCAATTGCTCATCCCTGAGGCTGAGAGGTGCTCACCTTTTGTACCAATCCACAGCTGGTCTTGCTCGAGTTTGAAGGTCAGTCTGACTTTCCCCCCTGACTTGTTGTACATGCCAGACAGCGGCACCGTGGGCAGCCGCTCCTGCAACGAGACACAGCCAGTCAGGGGCAGGGCTGGGGCACAAAATCTGCATGCTGTCAACTTTGTAAGCATCAGGATCATCATTCCTTCAAGCTTTCTGCTAAGACAGCAAAGAACAACTGAACCCGTGGGGAAAGCCCTCAAAGCACAGAGAAATCTCCTTTCTGATTCTGAGTGCCTCAAGGCCTTATTCACGCACCTGCACACCTTTGACAGAAGGCATCACATCGTCAGGTTTTCCTTTATCCAACACTTTCCTGTGTTGCTACAACATAAAAACAGAAATTAAATTCACAGGAACATTACAAAGCTTTGCAGTGTACTTCCAGCTCCCCCGTGACCACATCCCAGTGGCACTAAGAGACAGCTGAGGGCTGTTCACTGGCATTTATCACATTTTCAAACTTAATTGTGCACTAAGATATGCTCAAGAAATTATCAAAATTAATGGAACTCCAACACAATGCCAAGGACAATAACCTTCTCAAATATACACACACATAAATACATGTCTATAAAACCAAAGTGTTGCATCCAGTGAATGGCAGAAACCCTCCATGTATGGCAGTGCAACCCAGCACCAAACCAGAATGGATGAGAGCAGTGATAACTTTCAATCCACACTCACAGCATGTACCTAGCTGAGCACCTTTACGAAATGATGGGACTTACGCTGAGTGTGAACTGTGATGAATCACAGACAAACATCAGCATGTTTCACGGAGGCACTACTCAATTTTAAACAAGTTTATTTTGAAGAAAGTACAGCGCTGGTAATACCTTGAGCTAGCAATCCTTCACCAGCCCCCTACACTGCAGGACCATCGAAGTAGCCTCACTGCACTGTGCTACAAAATATGAGAGGGGAATTCAACACCCACATCCCCACCAGGGTTGGGACAGCTGAGGGAACTGCTCTCTTGGTGTTTGTTTTAAGCAGTTTTCGGAGACAAGATTCTTTTGTGCCAATAAAAAATAGTTAGGTTTTAGACAGAATTAATCTGGGCTGTGTTTGCACTAACATCCATCAAACATTTACATTTCTTAATCAAAATGCTTGACGGTATCCGGCACCACAAGCAGTGACTTGCAAAGCCCCAGTCCCTGCTGGACTAAACATTCACTCCCCTGCCCAGAGCCATTCCAATGCTGAGCTGCCAGAAATGAACCCCCAACCTGATCTGAGGAGGAACAGGACCCAGAAATGCCTGCAGGAGAACCACGTAAATCCTACTGATCCCCCACACCAGCAATTATTGAGATATTAATTACCTTTTGTCTGCAAAGTGGCTCCTTTTTGTTTTCCTCAGCTTTGACCTCCTGTTGTGCAGCTTCTTTGGGTGTATTTACTGCTAACACATCGTTGATGGTAGAGCCCACAACCATTATTTTTGCTCCGTTTGTTACTTTGATTTCCCTCAACGTTTTCTCCTCTGGCAGAAGTCCCTTGAACATAACTTTCTGCATGGCCGGTGGGAGGCCTAGAGACAAGCACAGCGATTAGGAGCGGGCGGCGGCGGCGAGGGAGGCGCGGGGGAGGCGGCGGCGGCCCCGACAGACCTGTGAGCGAGTGGATCTTCTGCTTCAGCTCGGCTCCCGTGCTGTCCAGGCAGAACTTCACGTCGTACTTGTTCTTGTTCCAGATCACTTTTAGCTCCACCAGCTCCCTCCCGTTGTCCTCGTCGCCGCCGTTGCTGACGGACGCCTGCGGGGGCTCCCGGCGCTCCTCACCCTCTGGAGACCTCCCCGCCGCCGGCGAGCCGCCCGCTCCGCCGCAGCCCAGCGGCAGCTCCTGCGCCTCCGCCTCCATGCCCGGCTCCTCGGCACCTGTGGGGAGCGGACAGGAAGATCCCGGCCCACGGGACGCTGCCTCGGCCCGGCTCCGCTCCAGCCCCGGAGCGCCGCTCGCCGCTCCCCGCGCTGGAGCCTCCCGGCCCGCCCCGCCGCCCCCTGCACCGGCACCGCGGGCTCCGAGCACCGCGGGCTCCGAGCACCGAGAGCTCCCGGCATCGCGGG
>VZSR01003816.1:13222171-13238869 GCA_013398615.1 Brachypodius melanocephalos
CCTCGCACGACCGGACGGAGCGGATGGCGGCGCCTTTAAGGGGCGCCCCGCCCCGCCGGCGGCGCGCGCGGGGATTGGCTGCCGCGGCCGGGCGGAAACGGCGCCGCGGGCACGTGGGCGCGTGGCGGGATGGCGCGAGCTCTGCGCGCGCTGCGCTGCGCGGCGGCACCGGGACCGGGAGCGGGACCGGGAGCGGGATCTGGCCCCGGCCTCGGCCTCGAGAGGGGGCCGCGGGTCCGGTTCGGACCCAGCCCCACAGGTAACCGACCCCTCGGCAGCCCCGCCCCTGCCCACTGCCGGGGCTCCGCTGCGGCGGGGCGGGGTTTTGGGTTGGAAGACATCAATTGGGACTTTCGAGGGTCTGCAGGCTTCCCGGAGTGCTCCTGCCCTTCCAGCATGTCCCGGTGCCCTCCCGGTCGGGCGGGGTCCCTGTTGGTGTACCGTGCAGTGCTGTTCCTGGCATGTGCCAGCTTATAAGGGATTTCCAGGTCACTTCAGGGACTCGGTTCCTGGGAATAGTCATCCATAAATTATTTTCATAGCCAGTGCCCCCGGAGTTGTGTTCGTGCAGTGCAACACCCGCCTCGGTGACGCTGCCATCGGAGACAGCATCCATCCAGCTCACATTTAGAAATATCCCCTGGGTCTTCTTTGTGACTGCCTTTTCTGATTTCCCCACGATTACAGGTTTTCTGCATTTAGGTGGCCTTAGGACAGCTTTGTATAATTTTATCTTTGCCAAAAAACACCAAGGGACCTTTATTTTAAGAGTGGAAGATACAGATCAGAATCGGGTGGTGCCTGGAGCTGCAGAAGGAATAGAAGATATGTTGGACTGGGCAGGTATTTAGAAACATCTTTCATTTTTCACCTACTGAACCCTCCTCTTTCTTTCAGAGGCTCACAGTACTCAGCTGGAGGGTGGGTTTGACTCTGCCTTTGGGCTGTTTTGGCGGCCCAGCCGTTCACCCGCTGCCGTGCCGATGTTCCAGGTATTCCCCCGGACGAGAGCCCCGGGCGGGGCGGCCCCGCCGGGCCCTACGTGCAGTCGCAGAGGCTGGAGCTGTACGGGCGGGCCAGCGCGGCGCTGCTGGACAGCGGGGCTGCCTACCGCTGCTTCTGCAGCCCTCAGCGCCTCCAGCTGCTCCGCAGGGACGCGCTGCGCAGCCAGCAGACCCCGCGGTACGTCCCTGTCCCTGCCTCAGTCCCTGTCCCTGTCCCTGCACGTCCCTCAGGGCTGTGTGCCTGCACAGAGTCCCGCAGCAATGGGTTTGTGCCTCGCTGCCTGTAGAGAGAGAAGGCGCGTGTCACCCTCCAGAGATGAGGTGTTTGACTGGATGTGCAGTGGGCAGGTTACAGCTAAGATTCAAACATCTGCTTAGAGTTTGGGAAATGTAAAAATGGCTCATGGTTGAGCAGAAACCTTCGTTCTCATCTCCCAAAGATACGACAACCGGTGTCGGCACCTGACGCCCGCGGAAGTGGCCCAGAAGCTGTCACAGGGCCTCGAGTGCGTCATCCGCTTCCGCCTGGAGAAGGGGGTGGAACCCTTCCAGGACCTGGTCTATGGCTGGAACAAGCACGAGGTGGCTGAGGTGGAAGGTGACCCCGTGATTCTCAAGGCAGACGGCTTCCCCACATACCACCTGGCAAATGTGGTAGATGACCACTACATGGGCATCACCCACGTCCTGCGTGGGACCGAGTGGCTGGCTTCAACTTCCAAGCACCTGCTTCTCTACAAAGCCTTTGGCTGGGAGCCCCCTCAGTTTGGGCACCTCCCGCTGCTGCTGAACAAGGATGGTGGCAAGCTGTCCAAGAGGCAGGGGGACATCTTCCTGGAGCGCTTTGCTCAGGATGGCTTCCTGCCAGAGGCACTGCTGGACATCGTCACCAACTGCGGCTCGGGGTTCACAGGTAACACCACAGGCTGCTGCCTGCCAGGTCGCTTCACGCTGACTTTGTGGCATGAGCTGGGTTTATTTTAATAGCTGAGAACTTTGTCAGTGTTTGAAGGGATCAGGGAATGGATGTCATGTAACCAGTCAGTCACTGAGGTGCCACCAGCCCTTCTGCAGAGCTCCTGTGGAAGGAGCTGGAATGATGGAAATCTTTCTGCTGCTGTGCAGCCATTAAAATTGAGTCAGGTGCTTAATGGGTTCTCCCTTGGGAAAACCCTCACTTCGAGGCTGAGAAACTGTGAAGTCTTGGGAAAACTTCCATTCTGTGGTTAATAATTGCAGCATTGTCTGACACCTGTGCCACCTTTCCTTTAACCTGACAAACCTCGAGGAGTGGAGTCAATGTCTCCTTTTGTGGTTCTTGCTATGTGGAGATCACAAATTACCTTGTGTTCTGAGAACTCTGCTTGGGAATGAAATCTTCCTTGGGCAGTGCAGCCTCCTGCCTGAGTGTGACCTCTCTTTGGCCGGCTGAGGGGGAGGTGTTCCGCTGAGGAAGGTGACAAAGCCAACCAGAATGTCCCAGTTCTCAGTGCCTGGCCAGCAGAGCAGGCTCCTGAGGAGAGGGCAGCATCTCGTGTGTGCCTGCTGCCAGTTCCCTCCTGCCTGCCAAGGGATGTCCCTGCTGCTGGTGGTACTGCACAGGTGGCTGTCCTGTGTCACCTTTCCTCAGCATGCAGAGAGGGGTGTGATCATCGTTCTGTGCGGGAGCACAGAGCCCTGTGATTCCCTTTGGGTTGTGTTGCAGAGAAGCAGATGGGGAGGACTTTGAAGGAACTGATCTCCCAGTTTGAAGTAGGCAGAATTACAACCCATTCTGCTCTCCTGGATCTTGAAGCGCTCCCAGAATTCAACAGGTAAAAAAATATTGGTAGCTTTAAAATGTAGTAAGCACCATGTCAGTGAGGAATTACGTCTAGCACTTGGCTTTGGCTGGAGGTTTTGTTTGTTGGATCAAGCCTGGTCGTGGTGCAGCAGCTGTTGGGCTGTGCTAAGAGGGAGCTTAAGTTTCTGCTCACACCATTCCTGCCTCCTCTCCCATTCTGTAATTGGACACTGGGGTTGGCAACACTGGAAGTTTAGGCAGGAGGTGAGTGTAGCTGGGAGGATCTAAAGTCTTAAGTTTATAACCTAAGAAAATAAAATCTAAAGAGAGTTAACAGTTCCAGAAGGTTTTTCTGCAGATACACTTGTGCTGCTAGGACATTGTGCTGCTAAGAGTGGCCTCATCATTAGTTCCCTGTGGGGCACCAGAGCTAAATGCTTCTCTGTAGAGTGTCTGACTGTGGTTTGGTGTTGCTTTTCTAACAGTTCCACAGTTTCAGCTCAGTTGGTCAGAGCATGGTGCTAAGAATGCCAAAGTCATGGGTTCAGTCCCCAGATGGGCAGTTCCCTTCAGAGTTGGATTTGATGATCCTTGTGTGTCTCTCCCAACTCAGAGTATTCTGTGACTTGTGTGAAATGTGGTTGGGGTGATCGGATGTAACCCCAAGCAATGCAAGAGCAGGCCTTTTCTCTGTTACAGGATTCACCTCACCCGTCACATTGAGAACCCAGAGCTGCGCCAGAAGCTCGTTAGGGAGCTGCAGCGCCTGGTGGAGCTCGTCTATGGGGACCAGCAAGTGGATCCAGATGTTCTGGAAAAGGAATACGTGGAGCGAGTCCTCCTGCTGAGAAAAGTACGAGCAGTGGCAGAGCACTGTGCCACCATCCTCCAAGCTGAGGAATCGCTTCCTCCACAGCACAGCCCTCTGCCCTGCCAGCTTTGCTTGCTTTCCCCAGGGTCACATAAACCTCCTGAAGAATCTGGTGTCAAGTGATTACTCTTACCTGTGGGTCAGGCCCTCGGTGTCCCGGCAGCAGCTACAAACAATTTCTGCAGAAGTAGATGAAATAGGAAAAATGGTCCTAGGGTAAGCATACTGCAGTCTGAACTGAGTACTGACAGCAATGACTCCTCATCTCTGGAAACTGTATTCTTAAACAATCAGAATTACTGGGTTTTTTCTGTGGTTTTCCAGATCTGTGGCATAATTTTGTAGTTTAAACTTGCTCTTTTGAATGAGCTCTGCTTCTGGAGAGGGATGAGAGGTAGGAAACTTGTGGTTTTCATGTCCACAGAGTGTAAGGACACCTTCTTTCCTAAAGGCTCATGACAAGGCAGGCAGCTGCTTTCACTGTGGAGGAGTTGAACAAAGACCTGAGAAGTCTCCAGAAGCAAACCAGAGAGACCAAGTACAGCAGCATGATGCAGCTCCTCCGCTTGGTGCTCAGCGGGCGCCAGGTAAAAGAACAATTCTGAGATCATGTGCAATTTGCTTTCACAGAGCTCAAACCCAAGTTTTACGAAAATCCTCTAAAGAATAATCCTGGCTCAGCTCTGGTGCTAATCCTTCAGGTCCTTCTGACCAGGGCTGGCATTTGCCTTCAGGAGGAGAAACCCCAAGGCTTTGTTTGAGCTGCTGATGATTCCCCCTCAGTCTGGCAGCGACCCAGAGTGAAGTGCTCTGTCGATTCAGTCACCCTGCTGCACAGACACTGCCGGGGAGTTTCTGGTCCCGTGTGTTCAGTGAGTCCCTCTGTGTTTGCAGCACGGCCCGAGTGTTGCTGAGATGATGGTGTCTCTGGGAGCTGAGGAGGTGTGTGGCCGGATACACAGAGCACTGTCCAGCTGACAGGGACATCGGTGACAGTGCCAGACCGCACACTGGATGGTGTGGGTGGCACCTGCGTGATCATCTCTGATCAGACGAGCTGGGCTTCAGGCCAGGCAGGTGTCTGTGCTGGTCCCACATCTGTACAAATCTGCACTAAGCACAAGCCACATCGTTTGGGAGAGGAACCAAGTCCAGATTCAACTCCGTCCTGCTGTCACCTCGTGCAAGGAGCCTGGTTTGCAGGGTGGGAGAAAAAGACATGTATCAGCATTTAAATTCAGACCACGTGGACAGAAAGTAACTGAACTTCTGATAAAACAGATCAGATTCTTTTTGGAGAGGGCCTCACAGTCAGGGTACCTACAGCTACACAACACAGTTCCCCAATAAATACAGTGGGGGGTATTTATATATATAAACAGATGTATATTATAATTGTTGCCCTTTTAGCTGCCCTGGTGTCCTACCAGGCTGAGTGAGCTGCTCAGAGGGGCGTTTCCTCCCTGTGTACTGTGTCATGCACGTGGTTCTGCTAAAAATATCCCTGATCAGGAGATTGGGATGTTTTTTCCTCTTTTGTCTAATGCCCTTTTAATTATTAAATTAACGTGGTGACTTTGATTCCATTCTCACCAATCCTCTGCGCGCCGGCGAGGGGAGGAGCTGTGCAGGGTGCTGGCGGGTGCTGTGCTGAGCCCACGCCCCCAGTGAACCCCAAGAACGCTCAGAACACTCCCATGGGCTGCCCACGGGGCGTGGGGGCGGCGGGAGCTGCTTCCTGCCCGGCAGGGCGGAGGAACGGAGCCATGGCTGGCACCGGGCAGCTGCAGCGCTGGCTCAGTGAGTGGGGCTGGGGCCTGGGGCTCGGGGCTGCCTGCTGCCTCTGCTGCCTCTTCCAAGCTGGGTGGGCACTGGAGCAGCTTGGCCTCTGTGGGGAAGGGCCCACCGCCCCCATGGAGCCCTTGTAGAGTGATGTGGGTGCTGTCTTTCTGCATCTGTCCTTTTCCCCTTCTGTCCTGCCCGTCCTCAGCCCCCAAAGCTGGCTGAGCAACAGACTGGGAAGTGGATAAAGCAAAAAAAGGCTTTGTTTCCTTAATATAGCCGTGCAAAAGTGTAAACTGCCTGTGTTCCAGCACAAGTTTTGCAGTGGTCCCGGGAGAGCAGACTGTAAATGGTTTTTAAGTTTCTCCTGCTAAAAGCAACATGTGCTGCTGTCAGGCTGTGCTTGGCTTTAAGTGTGTGCTTGGGACTACATTTTTAGGCAGTTCTTAGTAACAGCTGTTTCCTGCTTGTCCTGGATCTCCCTTTTCTGCTACAAAAAGCTCTGTAGTTGCAAGGTCTGAGCTGCTTCCTGCTTTGAGCACTCGCTTGCACTGAGGCTGGGCTTTCCTTCTTCCTCTCCTGTTTTTCTCTGTAAGATGAGGCCACCGACCCGAGTATCTCCGAGGAAAACTGGGAATGCATCCAGCAGTTCTGCGAGCAGGTGAACGCTGCCACGGAGGGGTAAGGCAGGCACAGAGCCCTTTGTGTTCACCCAGGCTGTGTCTGGCTCTGAGCTTCCCTCACGGCTCTGCAGGGAGGGGCTGGGGCCACGGCGTGGGGAGCTGAGGGGGCTCGCTGGGCTCCGCTGCTCCCATGGAAACACGAATGGGAAACAGGTGTATGCCAGTGTGATAGAGGGTGATGTCTGGGAATGGGCTCTCACATCAATCCCTGGAGCCCACCAGGCAGCAGTCTGGCCAAGGATTCCTGCTGTGGGGTTCTGCAGGGAAGCCTCGAGGGAGCTCAGCCTCAGCTTTTCCTTCCAAATGGGTGGAGGATCTCTACTGAGATTTCCTCACCTTCTAGCTGGCAGTCTGGGCTCTGTGAGAAGTAGCAGGGACTAATTAGGCAAATGACCTGTCAAATCTTTGTGTTTAGAGCAGGCTGGTTTCAGAGCTCACAGTCTGGCACCCAGCTCATGCCCAGGAACTGGCACAGCCTGCCCTGGCTGTCACTGAAGCTCCTGCAGCTACAGAGAGCCAGCTCCCGTGGTGCCTGACCAGGGACATCCCCCAGCCTGTCCCTGCTGCTCCCTCCCAAAGGACAGGGCCTGGACATGGCTGGAGGGCAGTGTTGGGGTCACCAGTTCACCCCCTGTGTCCAAGGAAGGGTGTCTGTCCTCTTGTGAATCCAGCTGCTGCTCTTCTGTGCAGCAAGCTCAGCAGCATTTGTTTTTCCTGGGAACTTGTGCATGGTGTGACTTGCTTTGCTCTTCCCCAGCCCGCAGTTTGCACTGAGGCTGCTGGCACACAAAATCCAGTCCCCTCAGGAGGGAGAAGCTCTCCATGCTCTCACAGTGAGTACCTCTATCTGCACACAAAGCAGTCACTCAGAAAGAGTTTGGCAGGTGGAACAGCAGAGCAGACAGGAGAGCTGTCTCTTCCTTTTATCTTGGATGTTGATGTCTTTCTCTTTCTCTTGGATGCCTCTCCCTTTTAACTTTCCCTTGCACAAGGAATACAGAAACCAGGGCACAGTGGAGGGAGTAACTGCTTCTGTTCCTGCCCACTGCTGAGGTGTTTCATTGGTCTGCAGCTCAGGCTGTGTCAGCTGTGTCCCACCACAGAGGCAATAGCTCAGAAGTTGTTAGTGATGGGTAGGACAGAGCAGGTGGTCTTAAATGTGCTGCTTAGGAAGGTTGGATGAAGGAAAAAAACATGTTCTTGCTGCATGACTTTCTCACTATCTTGTGTTGGTGAATGCAGTGTCAGAAAGTTCTTAGATTTAGTAATAAAATGATGAAGTTTTTGAATGCTCCCCAAGCCTTGTGTCTTCAGTTCCTGCTGGTAACATTTTGTTTCCTGCAGGTGCTGGAGACCTGTGTGAACAACTGTGGAGACAGATTTCACAGTGAAATGGCAAAATTCAGGTTTTTGAATGAGCTCATTAAAGTGCTTTCCCCAAAGGTAGGTGATGGTGGTTACAGGGTGTTTCAGGATAAGAAATGCAGCTCTGCTTTATCAGAGGCAGTGGGATTTTCTGGTCATGCTCCTCTTCCTTGGGGCAGCCCTGGGCCTGCCTGAAACTCTTTTGGCATCACACCCATCAGTTTCCCTTTCTGCTGGATCCTGCACACATTTACCACTGGTACATGTTCATTTTCCATTGCATCAGCCCAAGGGCAGAGCTGCAAAAAGCTGATTTCAAAGAAATGCTCAACTGAAGAACAAAACTTCTTGTCTCAGTCTCAGGCTTGATAACAGAATTTCAGTGAAACCACAGAGTTTAAAGCATATATCACTGAAGATAATTCTTTTACTGTTCTGAGAGGACAGGTATCATTTAATGAGTTTGAAATGCCTGGTCTTGGGAAGGTTTGTGGTTGTTGTAATAAAAGGAGTGCTCATAGGCAATAATGAGAGAAATTGGGGAATACACCCAGATGGTGATAAGAGACAATAACTTTTGTTTCTGGTTTTGTTCAGTCTTCCTGTGCCTGGGGCTGACTGAGGCCAGTGGTGTGATTGCATTGCAGCAGTTAAGGGGAGTGTGCAAAGTCAAGAACAGAACTGTTTGCACTAAAATAACCTATTTTGGGTTTTGGATTCAATAATTGATCAGAGAAGTTTGAAGTGGTTTAATTTTGATTGTTATGAACATGTGTGTGATTCTCATACACTCCGTAGCATTTCTTGTGTTTCCTGACCCCAAGACACACAGTTGACAGCACTGTGAGTGAACTCACAGGAATCCGTTTTATCCTCGGCACATAAACTCCTTGGGGCTCAATTGCTATGCCAGATCTGGCACCAATTCTTTGGGTTTGAGCTTTTTTGTCTTTCCTTACTGTCTTGTTTTCAGTACTATGGAATTTGGTCTTCAGAAAAAGTCAAGTCGAGGGTCACTGAAGTGATATTCAGTTGGACAGTCTGGTTTCCTCAGGAAGTCAAGATCCAGGATGCTTATCAGATGCTGAAGAAACAAGGTTCAGTTCTGTTATTTCAGTTGCCTTTTTGGCCTCCCAAGCCCATGGTTTCCCCCACAGATATCTGCTCCCCTCAGCTTGTGACTCAGCTTTTTCATAACATGTTGTGTGTAAGGAAAAGAGACAAAGGTCCCAGGCTGGTTGGGTTCTGAAGGATGCATGGAAATATTTAAAGGGATTTTCCAAAGAACAGCCTTCCTGACCCACTGCTCAGACCAGTCTGGAGGCCTCTGTTCACACTGTGTGCAGGGAAAAAGTACAGGACAGGCTCAGAAGTGATCTTTGCCCTGGAATACTCTCCAGGATTATGAGAGATGAGGTCAGATGGATCCTGGGATGGATTTTTCATCCATTCCATTATATTTAGTAGTCCTCAGTGGTATTTTAATCTGGAAATTTCTGCAAAACCTCATGCACTGTTGAGCATCGAGGTTTCAGCAGCTTGGGCATCACTGAACAACTACTGTTACCTGTTCCAGGGATTGTAAAAGAAGATCCCAAACTGCCAGAAGACAAAATTTTACCTCCCCCTTCTCCAAGACCTCAGAATTCTATTTTCGACAGAGATGAAGAGAAGTCCAAGGTAAACTTTTGGAGTCTTCATGCCCCGTGTTTTGTACTGATGAGAAAAGAGGCTCAGTAATATTTTGGGAGTTTCTGCTGTTTCAGACAGACTGTCTCAGAATAATGCTGATCCCTCCCACAGTGCAACAGCTAGAGAGCTCTCTGAGACTTTGTCAGAAATATTTCCTTAGTAGAAAGTGAAACCTTTTTACAGAAAAACATCAGTGTTCCATGAAACCTTCCCAACGGAGGGCTTCTCCAGGTCTTACAGAAGTTCTGCAGAGGCAGAATTCCTAATCCTGAACAACCAGTGTCTGCAGGCAGCAATGTAATGTGGATTAGATTATGGGACAGGAGGTGACACATTTCCAGGATTATAGCACTGTTCTGCAGCAGGAGTCTGTGGTGTGGGATGTGTGCACTGTGCTCACTGCTGTCCCATCTCTGCCCTGACAGCTCCTGGCCAAGCTCCTGAAGAGCAGCCACCCCGAGGACCTGCAGGCAGCCAACCGCCTGATCCAGAGCACCATTAAAGAGGTGGGAAGGAACTCCCAGGAGAAGCCTCTTTGCAGCCAGGGAGGGTGGGTGGGAGCTTGGCCAGTCAGTTTTTGACAGGAGACCCTCTGCACTGCAGCCCCAGAGAAGGGGCCATGCTCAGTCTTTCCAAATTATTCTGAGATTACAGCATGGGATTGTTTTGTTTTGTTTCCCTAAAATATGCCATGGCCAGGAAGAGGGAATATGTGAATGTGCACACAGCAGAGGACCTTGTCAGTAGTACTGCAGTAATGGTCGGAAATTTCCAAAAATAAACTCAGTTCCCAGGTGGAAAAAAGCCACTTCTGTACAAAACTGCCTCTGTCCTGCATGCAGTGTGTGTGCGTGTTTCATCTGCAGCACCATCCCACTTCTCTACTTACAGAGGAGATTTGGTTTAACAAAGCCCTGTGGTTGTTTTGAGTGTGTCATTCTGTGTGGCAGAAGCCAACAACTCCCAGCTCAAATTTTGAAGTCACGCTTGTGCCTGTGGTGAGATGTATTCCATATTCCACAGCACAGGGCCAGGGTGCCCTCACAGAGCAGCTGGGGGCACGTTCTCAGCTGTGCTGCTCTGTGCCTTCTCTGCCTGCAATGAAATGTTAATGGGTGTGACCCAGAGTGCTCCGGCCATGTACGTGCACTGGCTGTGTCAGCCAAATCATCATCTCCCTTTCTTTAATTTTTCATCACAGGAACAAGAGAAATCGGCTCAGGTGTCCCGGAGGGCGAACACCATCAGTGAGGTTTCTGAGAATGCCAGACGTATGGATGAGTTACTGGAGAACTACAGGAGACAAGAATTATCCCCAGCTGACCAGGAGACCCTACAGGTAAATGCTCCTTTCCCTGCATAAATGCTCTTTTTCCTCCCTCTTCTAGAGGGAGCATCACTTGCAGGTGATGGCAGAGGCAGAATGGGAGCGTGCCTGTGTCCTGAGCAGTGGAACTTTCGCTCCCCAGGCTCTGTTCCAGCGCTGTGAGAAGCTCCGGCCGCTGCTCTTCCGCCTGGCCAGCGAGGCTGTGGCTGACGAGGAGGCTCTAGGTAAGAGCCAGCACTGAACTTGTGGTTCTTTGCAGCTGTGACAGGGCTCTGCCCTTCCCTAGAGGGGCGTTCTCGGGTACTTGGCACCCTGTGGGCAAAGCTCTCCACTCCCACTATGAAACCATGCCCAGGGGAAGTGGCATTTGGTCTCCTCCTGCTCATCTCTGAGGAAGCTGTTCATTTTCACTTGGAGCCCACGGTTAAACAGTGAATCAATCCCTTTCTTCAGCTGAGGTGTTTTTCTGGGTTTTTTTTGAGTTCTGATGTTCAGAGAATTGAAGGCTTTTGAGGCCTTTTCTCTCCAGAGATTTAAGTTCTCCCTCTGTATAAACACAGAAAGAGGAATGTATTTTGAATTTTTAAGTGTAATACCAGGAAGTGTCCTGGTTTCAGCTAGGGTGGAGTTAATTTGATAAGAGCAGAATCTTTGAATTCCACAATTGGCATTTCATTCCTGACCATATGCCTTGAAAATCTGGCTGAAGCAGTAGTTGCTGAACAGACATCCTAAAGAGGAACCCTGAGAGCTCAACTGCACCTCACACCTTCCTTTCATACCCCTAGGTGCCGTGGCTCTTTAGGTGGGAAGTGCTGGATTATAGACTGATTGTGGAGAAAAAGTGCAGAAGAGATGGCAGGAACTAGAAATACTTTAGAGATGGGATAAGATTTCAAAGTAATCTTGATAAATGAGAGAGAGGCCTGGAATCAGCAGCTGTGGGTGCAGAATGGATTGAAAGGCGAATGATGGGCTAAGGGCAGGCTGCTCTGCTGCTTTCACTCCTGAGCTGCAGTCCCTTCCTCACGAGCATTTTGGGGAGTGCTGTGGAGCTGACCTGCCCTTCCTGTTGGAACATGAGTGTTGTGTGTCTGCTCTGGTTTCCCAGCCGAGGTCCTGCAGGCCAATGACAAGCTCTCACGGGCGCTGGGGCAGTACAGGCAGGTTGTGGCCAGCCAGGAGAGCGGGGATGGAGCAGCTCCAGCTGCCAGCTCTGCACCAGGTGAGAAGCACCCACGGCGTCCCATGGCAGCTCTGCCCTGCACGCCAGGTGGGAGCGGGGTTTGGGAGGGGAGTGCTGCTCAGAAAACAAATATGCAGAAAGTGCTATAACACAGGAAAAATATTATGTAACCGTCGTTTTCTCTTGCATGTACTTGACAGAAAATATTCCCAAAGTTCTTCACCTTCCAGGCACAGCTGTCCCCATGGATGTGCCACTCCTTTCTGGAGGTTCCTCACTAACTCTGTCTCTGTTCCCCCAGCGTGCCGAGCAGCCCCAGGGCGTGTCAAGAGCTACACCCTGATCGACTTCTCCGAGCTGGAGGCCGTGGCCCAGACCCCCCCAGCCCCCTCTGCAGACACACCCTCGGCCTCTCGCCACGGCAGCACAGCCTCCACTTGCCTGCTGGAGGACGAGTTACAGTCCTTAGGTCTGTGGGTGCCCCTCGGTGTCACCCTTGGCACTGGAGTTTGGGGGGGTTTAACAAAGAGAGGAGAATTTTGACTTCAGTGTCAGTCCCAAGAGAAAGTAGAGCCTTCCAGGTGTGAGTTTTCAGGGATGCAGTGTCTTTAGAGGTGTTAGACAGCAAAGGAAGAACCTGTGGAAAACCCCCATTTTCGGTAAATGATCTGTGGCATTTTGGTATCTTTCTTAGGTCTCAGTAACTCCCCTGTCATACAGAAAGCACCACCTGATTTTGGCCTAGCAGAGGTGAGTGATGCTCAGATACTTTGCAGTCCGTAAGGTATAAAGGACAAAAATCAGAGATGATTCCTGGCCTGCCTTTCCCTGGCAGCCTTTATGGTGTATCACTCTGTTCTGAAGGGAAACTGGAATCCTTGTGCTCTCAGTTAATCTCTCAGGTGCAATTTGCAACCAAATGTGTGATTCATAGGTATTTCTACTTTAGGCAGTGGTATTTGATAAACAGAGTGAATTTCAGCTCAACAGGTTTGTTTTTGCTGATATTATATAGCATGAACTTGAAGGGCCTTATTTTCCAGCCTGCTGTACACAATGGATTTAGGGAAAGTGCAAGTACTGTTCCAACCCTGGGACCACAGGAGAGCTGGGAAGACAGCTATGCAGGGAAGAGTGAATTCCAGAGCCTGGATGAACATCTCTCTCCACTCTCCAGGACAAAGACATTCTCTTTGTAAGTAAACTCTTCATAATAAAGTCAGGTTTTAGGGCTGAGGAATTTTTTACAGCAGGGAGATTTAGGAAAACCTTTCAGCTACCCCAGTTAGTGATGGCAAGTGATCCATGCACACATTGGCTCTTTCCTGCAGTTGTGCACCTCTTAATTGCAGTTTGTGTAATTGCACACCAGGACCTTCCAAAGGTCAGAAATTTGCGGAGACAAATCCCATCGGTTGATGACAAGGTGATGTTGAGCTAAAAGAACAGAAACCTTGCAGTCAGGCCTTTTTATAAAAACCTGTTACTCAAAATGTACTTATCTCAGCTTTCTCCAGACTGTGACATGGTAGTTTCCAGGCATTCAGTGGAAGCTTGGAACAGTTCACAAATAAAATTAATCTCCACAAATCTTCAGAGCAGGAGACTATTATCCAGTCTGCCATAATACAAGAAATTTTACTGAAGATTTCCAGCTTCTTGCAGTGTCTTTGAGCTGGAATTTACTTTAATCTGCCTGACTAGGGCTCCAGAGAAGCTGTGCACAGGGACTGCAGACTTTCAAAGCCCTAAACCTAAGTTTTACCATAGTAACAGAACCAAAATCTGCCTTAATGAATTTTGAAACAGCAAGATCTTCCACAGATGATAGAGTTTTTGAATTCCTCAAGGACTCAGAGTGTAAGTCTGTAGTTTCTTTATACCTAAAAGGGATGAGGGATTGGGAATAGACAGACGCAGCAGAAGACAGTATATTCCCTGTAGTATCCCCACTTAATACAAGCTTTCTGCATGCTTTTCTTTCCAGGGATTCATTACCAATGAAATTGCCCTTTCCAGATCTTCCAAATAACTCAGTGGCAGATGCTCCACTCCTCAGTCCAGGCTATGAGCTGAAGCCTGCTGTCTCTTTGCATCCAGCTTCCTGTGATGCTTCTCTAGAAAACCTTTTTGTGCCTTTAATTGCAGTCACACCAAGTAAGTGCAATTCTGTGCCTCAGCTCTGCTTACTAGAGGCTTTTGAGAGCTCTTCCATGAGTTTTGCAGGACAAGAAGCCTAAGTAGCTTAATGCTGTGTGGGTTGGCTGGAGACAAGTAATGACTGTTCTGTGATGGGCTTAATGTACCTGAGAATTTGAGTAGGTGCTGGAGATCATAGCATGACAATGTCCTTGTCCTCCCTAGGCATTTCTCAGGAGTTTCCTGCCCTGGCTGGTCTTTGTAATGTGCTTCTAAACTCTGTCCTTCGCACCTTCAGTCAAACTTTAAACAGTTCTCCTGAAAGTCCTAAAAGACACTTTCAAGTGGGAGTTGCCTCACTTTCTAAAGCAGAGCAGCAGAGCTCTTCATTCCACCTCAGCTTTTTGGTTTCACACTGTATGGCCCAGCCCTGCAGCTCCTCCCCAGAGCATTTCCTGGGTATGTGTCACCCCGGGGTCTCAGCCTGGGCCACAGAGCCTTGGCTCTCACTGCTGCTGCAAGAGGACAGGTGCACAGGCATCCTGATCTGCCTTCAGTCTCAAGGGAAGGTCTTAGCAGATTTTGGAAGGGCTGGATGGTGATAGTCAGGTGTGAATTTCCCAGGCATGGATGGTAAGGAGCAAAATCTTGTGTGCACTAAGAAAGGCATTTTGCTTTTCCCACCATATCTCTGTTGGATCCACATCTGACTTCTCTCAAGGACTGGTGAAACCTGAGCTGCTAAATCCCAAATGCAGACATTCAGATTTGTGTCTCTGCCTCAGAGGCAGATGTAAATCAGAGGCTGTTCCATTTGGTCTGTGAGTTTGCCAAAGGAAGTAAAAGTTTGTCTGCATTTTCCTTTTTGCTATTCCTTATCTCATCTTTCCTGTTCGCCCTCAGATGGGAGAGGAATCCAGGCTTTGATTCTGATTCTCGATTTTGTCTCTGGCAGGCACTATCTGTCCCCTCACTGTGTATGACAGGAATGGTTTCAAGGCCATGCTGCACTTCTCCAGAGAGCCAGCTCCTGGCAGGCCAGATGTGCTGGTGATGGTTCTGTCCATGCTGAGCACCTCAGCACACCCCATTAAGGACATAGTGTTCCAGGCTGCAGTCCCTAAGGTGAGAGGCCCGTGACAAAGTAGCAGAGATGCTCAGAAATGTCCTGAGGAGCAGGTTCACCATTTCTTACTATTTGCCTTGCTCATGGGAAATTGTGTGTCTCTCTGTCTCTGCATGGAGAACCTGTTGAACAGTGGTGCCTGTGGCATCAGTGCCTGTTTCACAGCCTGTATCCATGGCCTTGCTGCGGCCAGAGAGGGCTCCAGAGCTGCTGCTTCAGCATCCTGTGCACGTGTAGCGTAGAATTGGCTGTTTAGGAATATCTGCCTTTAGTTTCAGGCTGTGCTTTTCACTGAATGGCAGAGTCTGGCTGATGTATCTTTAACCAGCTCCATGGCCCAGCGATGCTCACAGCCTTTTCCCAGCATGGACTCAACAGTATTTCTTTTGTTTTCTCTTTCAGACCATGCAAATAAAGTTACAACCAGCCTCTGGTTCTGAGCTGCCAGCCTTCAACCCTCTCCTCCCGCCCGCAGTGGTGTCCCAGGTGCTGCTGCTCGCCAACCCACACAAGGTGCTGCTGCTGGGCACTGGGATCCCGCTGGCTGCTTGTGTGAAAGATGGGAGAATCTTAATAACTGGGAGAGGCAGTGGAGAGACAGGGCAGTCTGGACTGTGCTGGGAAGATGTTTTTTCTGCTCAAAGCGCTTTCCATAGCTACAGTCTGAAGGACTGTGTGGGCAGGTGCTACAGAGGCCTGCACAGTTGTGGGCTATCTGCACACAGAGACAGCTCCAGGCACTCACTGTGCAGATATTGGCAGCTGATGGAACAAAAGGGATGGGTGGCACATCTGTTGCATTGGTGGATAATTATGAGACCCAAGATTGGTGTAAGGAATTCTGTCTCTGAGTAGGCTGGCCAGGCCTGGATTGCCAACATTCCCACGGGTGGCGTGCACAGGTCTTCCAGTTGCTCTTGTCTCTTAGAAAGATCCAGGGTTTCTTTCTGTGCAGAGCTTCTGCAAGGCTGGTGTTTCACCTTTCACTCTGAAGGCCGTGAGGTGTGAAGCAAGGCTGTGAGGGGTGAAGGAGTCCAGGAGTTTATAATCATGGTGTGCCCCTCTCTCTTCCTTTCTCTCCCAGGATCCCATCCGACTGAGGTACAAGCTGATGTTCATGCAGGGCGTGCAGCCCTTCAGTGAGGTGGGAGAGGTGACTGGCTTTCCAGAAGCAGAGCTCTGGGGCAGGAGCTGAAGTCCAGCTGGCTCAGACACTGCTGTGTTGCCTTAGCCACAGATGGGGAGAGACTGTGGACTGGCAGTGCTGGCCAGCACTCTGTAAGGGCACCTTTTCTGGGGATCTGCCACCTCCTTCCTCAGCCTGCGTGCTTCTGCCATGCACACCTTTCCTGCTGCTTTCTGGGCCATTTCCCCTTTACTTTTTGCATTTAAAATAAAATAAAATAAAATTTAAAAAAAAAATTAAAAAGAGTGAATCTACACCAGCGTTCAGCCCCCGTGCCAGCCTGTTCCAGCGACACACGGACAGCCCCGGCGCCGTTTCCCTGTGCCAGGTGCAGCGGGAGCTGAGGGGCGGGGGGCGCCGGTACCGGGAGCGGTGGGAGGGAGCAGAGCCGGGGCCGGGCACAGGGCCGGGGGCCGCGGCTCGGCCCTGCCCCGCTACAGGCCCGGGCACCGCCGGGGCCACGGAGAGCGACCGGCCTGGATACACGGACACGGGTCCCGGCTCTCGGCCTGAGACAGACCCCGGAGACCGTCCCGGACCGCCCAGGGACCGCC
>VZSR01003816.1:13239354-13281079 GCA_013398615.1 Brachypodius melanocephalos
GCTGTCCCCTCGCTGTCCCCCGCAGCCATGGACTTTTCCCGGTTCCTGTCGGACGAGTTCGAGGTGAAGGGCTGGGTGAACGCGGCGTTCCGCGCCGTGCAGCAGGAGGCCCCGGGCAAGGTGGACGCGCACGCCGCCACGCTGGTGATGAAGCTGCAGCTCTTCATCCAGGAGGTCAACAACGCCGTGGAAGGTGCGGGGCTCTGCCGCCGCGGGGATGCGTCGGGCCGGGGTTTGCGGCCCCGCTTCAGCTCTGCCCGTGGGCTCGTGGCATCCTGTCCGCACACCTGCACCTTCCTGAGGCGCCACAGGCACACGGCCACGCTGGCGATCCCCACCTGGCGAGCCTTGCCCGAGACAGAGCGATCCTCGCACTGAGCTCGGGTCTCGTAGTTATTCACCAACACATCTGCGTTAAATTCTGGGAAGCAGCAGCTGCTGCCAGCGCTGGGTTCGATGGGATAACAGGGCAAATTTCTTCTCCAGAAGGGTTGCCCAGCCCTGGCACAGGTTGCCTGGGGCAGTGTTGGAGTCCCTGGAAGGATTAAAAAGCCATGTGGATGCGACACTTGGGGACAAGAGTTGGGGGTGGCCTTGACAGTGCTGGGGGAACAGGACTGGACTGTTGGGAACAGTTGGACTTGATGGTCTCAGAGGGCTTTTTTAAACCTAAATGATCCCATAATAAAATACATACTCAAAATTCAAAGATACATCTCAAGATTTATTGTTTGATGTTTGGCTTTGTTGTCTAGTGTTGGATTTTTTCCAAATACTAAAGACTAGATAAGATTATTGAAAGACCACCTGTTCCTGCAAGGGCTCTCACCCCCCTTACTAACTGCTCTGTGTTCTGCAGAAACAAGCCATCAGGCTCTTCAGAACATGCCCAGAGTACTCCGAGAAGTGGAAGTCTTGAAACAGGAGGCAACATTCCTGAAGGAGCAGATGATACTTGTTAAAGAAGATATAAAGAAGTTTGAAGAAGACACAGCTCAGTCCATGCAGGTCAGTTCTTGTCTTAGTGTTTATCTGCAACTTGTGAAATTCTAAAGGTTCCAGAGTTGTTAATATGAAATAATCTCATGAACTTAAGATAGACAAAGCCACTTCTTTTAACATTAATATTGGAAAGGTGGATGCGATACAGACCTGTGCAGTCTGCATGTCCTGAGGAACAGCTGCTCAGGTGTGGGTTCAGAGCTGCTGGTACCTGGCTGGGGACACTGGTTTCTGCCTGGGGTGCAGAGCATTTTCAGGCAAAGTGGATACTAAAAGAACTAGACCAGAATTCAAACTAACCAAAGTTGTTTGACTTTGAAAGATGATTTAACATCTAGCTCCTTCAAACCATTCCATCTTCTCGTAATAATATAATCTTTTCACACCTTTTTGTTTTTAAAATTTAAGCAGAAGATAACTCCCTGGGATCTGTGACAGTCATTTTTTGTTTCAGTGGGGAACATAATGTTGTGTTTTTCTCTTCAGGTCCTGGTAGAGATTGACCAAGTGAAGTCCAGGATGCAGTTGGCTGCTGAGTCACTTCAGGAGGCAGACAAATGGAGCACACTAAGTGCAGATATTGAAGAGACTCTTAAAACACAGGTAAACACTGAATTATTTGGTCTTTGTGCCTCCAGCTTTTCAGGGAACTGTGTTTTAATGTCGGATTTTGAAGTGACTGTGAAACACATCCCTGCTGCTGGTGCAGTCTGAGGTCACCCTTGGTAACAGGCTGCCTTTTCCTGCTGGCAGGATGTGTCTCTGATTTCAGCCAAGCTGACGAGCATGCAGAGCAGCCTGGCCATGCTGGTGGACACCCCGGATTACTCAGAGAAGTGTGTGCACCTGGAGGCTCTGAAGAACCGGCTGGAGGCCATGGCCAGCCCACAGATTGTTGCTGCTTTTAACTCCCAGTCTGTAGGTCGGTGGCTCCTGGTGTTATTTACTGTCGACACAGAGTTTATTGTCTTTAAAACAGTGTTTTAAAGACACTGGAGAGTTTAAAGGGTGGAGAGTTGGTGTGGTGTCCTGAAGGCTGCTGATACTGGGTCCTGAGCTTCTCCTGGTGGAGCAGATGCCCTGGAATGTTTTTAGCTCTGCAGCTGCCTGCAGGCCAGTGCTGCTTTGATTTTCCTACGGTTTGGAGTACCTGTGGCCACTGCAGGAAACAAGATGATTACAGGATTTTATGGGCCATGTGGATCTTTGAGATGGAGGTACTGCTCAAATAAGCAGAAGGGTCCTGGTTTTCTGTTGTCATGGTATGTAATCAGGAAGGAAATTTGTTTGGAAACGTTCTGACTTCCTACTATTTCGTAAAAGCAGCTTTATAAATTCTCCTTGGACAGTTTGTCTTTTTGGACAGTTCTTTGTGCTATTTCTTCCCTGTGCTGCTGTCAGTGCTTCTGAAAGGTAGTTGTTCTGGTTGTTGACATTCATCTTTGTGCACCTCGAGGTCCTGGAGGGTTCTGGGGCTATGGGGTACAAACCAGACTTTTGAGGAACCTGTTTCTAAGCTCTGTGCAGGAGCAGCTGTGCCATGAGTCAGTCTGAGGCACAGGGATCATTTTGAGGACAGATGAAAGCAAAGCTGAGGTCTTTGTCAGGTATGCTTTAGGTTTTTAAGTGCTGGTTTGTTTCTAGAGAAAGTACTTATTTCCTTTTAGGAAATGCTCTGGCTTTATCTGGCTTTGATACTGGATGTATTAATACTATGTGCTGGTTAAAAAGTTAAATTCATTCCTTGTGTCTGCTGTCGGATCCTGTTTGAGGGTGGGTTTCAGGCAGTCCTGCTCCTGTTTGAGAAGATAAGCAAACAAGAGATGAATTTGTCTTTTTCTGTGTAGACCATTGTGCCTGCTGTATTAGAAGAGGATTTCTTGCTCAGACTGAGGTCTCACCCTCAGCTTTGAGGCTGATCCTGATGCCTGTTATTTTGTTTTGTTTAGATCAGGCAAAAATGTTTGTTAAAGTCTTCACTGAAATTGATCGGATGCCCCAGCTTCTTGCTTATTATTACAAGTGTCACAAGGTAAGTGTTTTGGTAACATTTTAACACTGAGGAATAAAAGTCGGGATTCTTGCTGGGCTCTGACTGCAGAGGGAGCTGCTGCCCCACGGATCTCGGCTGCGCTGGGGATGGCGCCTGCTCCTCTGTATTTCCTTCTCCGACTTCTGTTGCTGGCTCTGAGCAGCTTTGGTTACTCCCGGTGTTGCAGGAGTGGTTCTCCACGGGGGTCCTTGTGTCCCTTCCTGCAGCAGACACAGGATATGTGTGTTCTGCTTGATTTCTCTGTTCCTCATGGTTTTGCTTTGCTTTCTGTGCATGTGGCTATGTCAGCAGTAACTTTATTAGTGCAACTTACCAGCTGCTGACTTCTGTAAACTCTTTTCAGGTAAGATTAAAAGTTGGAATTCCAGACAGTTCTGTAGCCATAACCTGAGCTTCAAATTTCTCACATGACTGTGACTTTTGAGGATTAAGTTCAAGGCTGGGGCTTGCCAAGTATTTCAACTATTATGTGGGGGTATCAGTTGCAATCTCATTTTATGAGTAAAATACCAATGTTAATTAAATCTTTGAATCACTGAGAAGCCTAAAGCTTCATGCTGTGGTGCTGAATTATATGTTATGCTGAAATGTGGAGAGCGGAGCAAGGGTGAGCCTCATATTTTGGCAGAAGTGCTGTGCACGGGGAGTGCTGGGTTTGGCACAACAAAAGCAAGACCTGTGGCCTGTCCTTTTTCTTCTCAGATGGTTCTGTTCCCCCTCAGGTGCAGCTGGTGGCCGTGTGGCAGGAGCTCTGCCAGAGTGACTTGAGCTTGAATCGCCAGCTGAGCGAGCTGTACGACACCCTCCTGGGGACCTGGCACACCCAGCTCCAGTGGGCAGCACAGGTACAGTGACAGCTTCCTGCTGCTGCAGGGGCAGCAAAGGACAGGGCTGGGCACCCTCTGAATCCTCACAAAGCTCTGAAGAGCTCGTGGCTGCTCGCCCTGAGTTACACTCTGGGCCTGATTGGTGTGGGATGGGATTTGCAACCCACTTACTGTTCCTTGTGCAGCTCTTGCAGACAGGGTTTGAGCTCTGGTGCTCCACCAGCAGCAAGGTTGCTGTGTTATTGACCATAAAGCTGCTCTATCACTTTCATCTGTATCTTAAGTTAAAACTAATTTGTTGGTGTTATAAATGTGTTCTGTTGCAAGACATTTGAAATGCCTGAATTGCTTTATCACTTGGCCTGGAGGAAGCCCTCAAGGTCACGCTGGACTGATGCATGTTGCTCTGTGTGAGATATCTGAGAGCTTCTGCTGTCACCCCTTGGGGTCTGTGTGCTTTTTTTTCCCTGCCAAGAATAATGTAGGATCAAAAAAAGATTTTGTCCTTTGGTGAAATGAAGAAATAAGTTCATATTGTTGAAGAGTTTTTCATCCATGAAGGGTAAGAGATTCTTATCTTCATGTCACAAAGCCAGTGTCAGTGCAAGCCCTGTGTTGCAGAGGAGCTCAGTGTTTCCTTGAAATGTATTTTTTCTGCCTAATGATTCGATGTGACTTACAGGTCAGATGTCAGGTTACATTTTTAGCAGATATTCTTTGAACTGGGACTTGTGAGAAGTGGCACGTGTGGCACAGCTCATGTCACTCAATCTCCTGTGTTGCTTCTGCTTTCTGAAATACTCTTGGACCTTTTTGATGGTAAACCTGGCTTTCAAAGCAAATGAGCAGAATAGCTGATGAAAGAGTCACAGTGAAGGCTGTAAAAAGTTTTATGCTAGTGGAGTGGCTGATTCTCAGCTGATTACTTTCTGGCTTTTCTGCTACTGACTTCTGCCTGTCTGACCAGTAATTTGGCTTGTGATATAGTCCTATTTCTTCATATTTTACTGGTTCACGTTGTTTCCCAACACACCATTGTGTAAACTGAGTGCTCTGTTTCAAATGCCCTCTTCTGCCAGGTGTTTTTTGAATCCCTGTGGTGCCTATGTTCTTCTGAATTCAGTTTTTGACCTGTGCCTGTCTTCTAGTTTTTTGGTGGCTGTACTCGAAGCACGACAGTAAACATGTACTGCCCTAGACTTGCAGCCAGGCTGTCCTGTGTGCTGTGTCAGCATGGCTCTTGCAGCCTTAGCAGACTGCTTCTGTGTTTCCACCCTTTGTGAGGTGTTTCAGGTTTGGAAGCTGCCTGCTGCTCTGTGTTCCTCTCAGGTAATGTGCTTTTGCTGTTCTGCTGCTGCAGGTTTTCAAGAACCCCCATGAAATCGTGACTGTGCTGTTGATTCAGACCCTGGGAGCTCTGGTGCCTTCCATCCCTGTGTGTCTGAGCACTGCCATGGAGAGGACAGGCCAGGACACCAAGCTGACCCAGCTGCTGGAGCTGCACGATGCCACTGTCCACTTTGCCAAGGGGCTGGAGGTAGCCATGCAGCCAAACCTGAGTAAGGCTCTGGCACTGAACTCTGACATTCTGTGCTGGCCCCTTTGTAAAGTCCTGCTGTGGGATTTGGTTGAGTTTTAGGTGGAGGGAGGGATTATCTGTTCTAAGCAATGCCCAGCTCCACGGTGCTTGCACCTTTGTGTTTGTGTGTGTATCTTACACCGGGGCTGTTGACACAATACTGAGTTTCCTGAAGCAGCCCTGTCCTGAGCATGCTGGCTCTGCAGGGTGAATAGCATTTAGCACTTCTCCTTTTACGAGCTTTACTGTTTCTTCTGTGTCCCAGACGAGGAAATGTCTCCAGGGAGGCAGCCAGACCCATTGTGAGAGATCACAAAGCAGAAAAGTTGAGGAGTTTCCTGGAATTGTCACACCTCACTAAACAAGAGAAAACCTGCTTGAAGGCTGCATCCATTGGATGCTTGTATTTGATTTTGTAGTTTTTCTGTTGCTACAGGTTCAGGGTTTAATCAAGTGACAATGCCCAGTGTTTTTTCTGAACTGTTGGTAGTTTTTTCCCAGCAGCATCCTCAGTGTTTGTTTCCAAACCTGCCCTATGCTTTCCCTCTCTGGGACCTTTGTCATTTTGGTCATGATTGCTGAGTAATTCTCGTAAACCACACAGCAGTGAGGTGCTGTGTTGGCACAAGTTTACGCCTGACTGGAGCTGCTGGCTATTTATAGACCCGTATGAATTTGGTGGGGCTGCTTCAAAGGCTGGCTATGGGAAAATCCAAAATTAAAGCTAATGGAGCATTCCTGATGCTGTGCTTCCTGTGTTTGGTTCCTCATAACATTGTCTTGAGCTGTTTAAACCCAGATTCTTTCTTGATCCTGTAAATTACGATTGCTGGGCAATGTCAGGGAGTGTGACTGTGTCTGTTGTCTGTCTGGTTGCATACATGTCAGTCATTTTCTAGCTTAATTTGTGGTTCATTATAGAAATCATTAAAAAGGACTTGGGAAAATAATGCCAGTTTCTAGAAGGTGATGGAATAGGAAGACCACTGTTGAACTGTTATCTGAGTATGTTTAAAAGAAACCCCAAAGCTTTTATTTCCGTCTCTTTTAGCGTGGGGTAAGATGTTTGAGAAAAGAAATATCTCAAGAATGGAAAGGCCAGGTGACTCAGCTGAGGAGAGTCAAACCAGTTCCTGCTTGTGTATGTGAGGGGAGGGCTCAGCTGTGATTCACAGGATAATTCAATTTGGAAGGGACCTTGGGAGATGATCTGGTCCAGAGTGCTGCTCCAAGCAGGATATGCTGTGAGGTCAGACCATGGTGCTTGGGATGCTGTTCAGTCTGCTCTCGAAAATGTCCAAGCACGGAGACAGTGCTGGCTTTGGACAGACTGCTCCATTGCTTTCCTGTCCTCAGGGTGTGAAAGTCTTTTCTGATATCCAGGATTCAGAGTAATTTTGGTTTGCTGCAGGTTTGAGTTTGGCAGAGCTTTGTGAGAGCAGCTGGTGTCCAGTTCTGATTTGAGCAATAATCATTCAGCCCTGCTTTGTGTTTGGGTTGGCAGCTCCCTGCTCAGACATGGCACTGAGAGGCTGAGTCTGTGCTTCACGCTCAGCTCTGGTTGATGAGCACTGGCACAGTAGTGCTGAGTGAATTGAATTAGCGTCAATTATTTGAAGTGTGAACTAGGCTTTGTGATAAATGAGGATTGCCCCTGTTTGATGCCGTGGGAGTAATGTGTTTCTCTTCTCAGATGGTTTCAATTCTTCTGCTGTAGGTTGGAATGTTTGATAGGTTTTTGTCACCCAGGCTGTTTTGGGTCAGTGAGTGTTAATTTTCCTGAGGCACTTGTTGAGGTAGAACATCTTGGTTTTAGGAAGCAGGTAGAGATAATAATCTTGTTTCTAAAAAAATAAAGAAACAATCTGTGTAGTTGAAATTGAAGCTGTTGGGCAGCATTCCAAGCTTGTGCAGGCAGCATGCTCTAGTGGAAGAAGTGCATGTAGCTTGAAATGAGGCTTTTAGTAGCATATTCATCTATTTGTAGACTAAACATCTGATTCTTTGTAGAAGAGCAGAACCTGGTGAAAGTGATGGAGCTGGTGGAAGTGGTGTATGCTCCATACAAGCCCTATCAACTCGAGTATGGAGACCTGGAAGAAGAGAATCTCCTCATCCAGATCAGTGCAGTGCCCTTGGTAATGTACCAGTCTTTGCTCAGCTGTCCAGGGAGAGGCTGAAGCTTCCACTAAACACAGGGGTCTTTGTCATAGTTACTGCTCTCTCTGCCCCCTCTTCTTTTTGGTTACATTTCCTTTTATTTGTAGAAGATTCTGCTCTTGGCAGAACTGTTTTTCCTTGAGGTGAACACAGGGTTTTGGCAGCCTGGCTGTTGTTGCAGTCCATGGGCAGGAGGGTGGAAGCACCAGCACAGTTCTGCCCTAGGAGTTTGACAAGAATGGAAGATACCAGAGAGCACTGTGTTACACAAGGTGTGTTTTCTCTATTGCCGGGAAGAAGAGTCAGGCTGAGCTTTGTTGTTGCTGTTGTTGTTTAGGAGCATTGGGAAGTGATTGATTGTGTCCAGGAGCTGAACCACTCAGTCAACAAACTCTTCATCCTGGCGGCCGGAGCCATCGACAACTGCGTCAAGCTGACGGATGGCCTGGGGGTGTGTGGGCTGCTGAAGGCCCTGAAGGCCCTGTTCTCAAAGTAAGGTGCCTTTAGGTGCAGCTCCATTTATCCTGAGTGAGTAGAGAGCATGCAGTTTGTGGCCAAGGATGTCGTAGGTTATGGAAAATGGCTGAGAGCAGAAAGTGTCTCTGGCTCTACCATGAGTCATCAATATCCCTCTTGCTGTTTTCTAGAGGAAAAGTGGAAGATTTTATGGCTAAATCAAAAGCTTGCCAGCTGTTTTCTATTCTGGTTGGACAGAGTTTTCATTTTTAATAAATACTTTTGAAACAGAAAATGTTTTCCAAAACAAAATGAGGCAGATTAGGCTGATGAAAGTAGATCTCAGTGGGGAAATAAGTCTGGAGGTTGAACTTGATTATCTTGGGGGTCTTTTCCAACCTTATTGATTTAATGAATACACAGTCACAATATCATAGACAAGTGACCTCATGTCCAGGATCTGTCTGTAGGTGTGAGATACCCCATGGAGTGAGGTTCTCTCTTAGTTCTTGTCTTAAAGTATCACTTTCCTATTCCTATACTGATTTACTCATTATTCCTTCATGATACTGAAAGAGCTGCTCACAAAGTATGAATCAGGTATTGCTGCCCTTTGGGAGGGGAGAAGAGGAAAGCACAAGTCTCTGATCTCACCTTCTTTATAGGCAATTACAGAGCAATGTACCTGCCTCCAGCTTATGGGCATTATTAAAATGAAAATGGGGGTGTGTAGAAAACAGAATGTTCTACTTTTTATCCGTGTTCTCATCTGGGGAGTAGCTAAGAAAACAAGTTCATGAGATTGTTGTCACCATGTTCCTGGAGTAAGGGCCAAGTGATGTTGGAGTAGCAGGAGCCATATAAACTTTTCCTGGTCTTTCCTTGGAGATGGTCAATGTAGTGGTAACTAAAATGTCTTACTCCTTCCTTCTCACGGACAGGGAGAGCTCCTGGTAATCCACAGGCAGCAAACTGAGGCAGCCACACAGCATCTTTCACACTCCTTGTCTTCTGGTCTAGGCTTGAGTGGGCTGTGGCTGATCAGTTCTTCACATCCACCTGTTTGGAGTGGAACCAGAGTGTTTCTTCTCTACTCTGTTTAGTGTTTCTGGTTCTTGTTTGGCCCTTGCGTAGGACTGACTGAGAAAATCACAGGGCACGTCTTTGTGCTGCTCTCCAGCCTGTTCTCTTATGCTGGTGCTTCTCCCTGCTCCTTTTCTCACTGCAGGTATACATCTGACTTCACAAACACACTGCAGTCTATACGGAAGAAATGTAAACTGGATGATGTCCTGGCAGATTCCCTGTTCCAGGAGGACTGGACTGCATTCCAGAACTCTGTCCGGTAAAGGGTTTGGGGTTTTTTTTGTCTGGCTCAGAGCTGATTTTTGTATCAGAGCTGAAAGGGGACTACTTGGGGTCGGTTTACACGAATTCTCAGTGCAGAACACAGGGCTGAGCTTGCTGTGCTGCTGGGAGCACCAGTGTCAGCCATGGGTTTCAGGTTGCCTCTGGCATGAGAAGGGCTGTGGGGCTCCCCACCCTGCCTGGGGCAAGGCTGCATCTCATATCACCTGTAACATTAGCAGCTCTTAGAATTTTTCCGGGTGACACTGAGCTGGCCTTCCCCACGATGACAAGAACTAGCATGTGAATGGGGCCACTGGGCAAAAAAAAAAAAAAAAATCCGTGTTATCAAGTGGATGCAGAGTTAATCACCAAATTGACTCTTGACACATGTGTGGGCTGTGGTTTGGTTTTGGCATTTCATAATTACTTGACATGAATCTGAGGTAGGTTCTCTGAGAGGGGTCTGGCATTATCTGCCTCAGATCTCACAATGTGTTTTTGTCTTGTTCTTTCCCAGGATAATTTCCACTTGTGGTGAACTCCTTCATCAGTTTGGAGACTTTGAGCAGCAGCTGGCCAACAGGTGAGCACTGGTGACCTTAATTCACGAGCTGTCAACATAGGAACCAAGCTGAAAGGAAACAAACCCCAAGATGCCTTGGCTGCATAGACCGTGGAGGGAAAGCCACACTGACTCCCTTTCCCCATGCTCTGACATGTCACAGACTGTTCCACTCAGTCATGTTCCCTGAGACAGTCCCAGGAATCCTTTTTCTTGGATACCTGGCTGGCCACCAATGGGCTGCCAGATGGGGGTCAGGAAGGAATTTTCCACCAGATCAAATTGGCAAGATCCTCACCCTTGTGACATGGAGCATGAATCACGTGCTGAAATGAGTGTAGGTGTGCCTTACCTGATGGGTTCCCTGTAACCTGAGGAGTGTGGGCACAGGCAGGATGTAGATTTTGCTACTCCTTGTTGTAAGCAGTGCACTGCTCAGCCTGTGGTTCCTTGGAATGCTCGGTGTGACTTGAGGAGAGCCCAGCCTGCAGTGCTCAGTGGGGCCCCACTGCCCCCGTGTTCCCAGAGCACAAACCCCTCTGTCCTCTCAGCCCTTCTGCAGCTGGATGAGAGGATTGGCTGCAATTGGAGCTTCCATCAGTGAATGCTCTCCCTTGAAGTCACTCAAGGGGATTGCTGGTCCTTGGGCCAGCATGGGGACAGGACTGCTGAGTGCAGAGGATTCTGCTGGTGACTTTTGTGTACTTGTTTTCAGGATTTTGTCAACTGCTGGGAAGTATCTCTCAGACTCGTACAGCCCTTGCAGTTTTTCTGGCTTTCAGGACGCCAGTTCTGCAGAAAAGAAGAGCTCCATAAAAAATCCCTGGCAGGAATACAATTATCTCTTGAAGGAGAATCCATCTGAGTATGCCAGCCTTATGGAAACACTTTACACTCTGAAGGTAGCCCTGGTGCCTGGAAAGCCTGCCTCTATTACAGTCTGCTTTGGGCCCATATTGGGTGGATGACACCTGAATTCCCCCTCCAATCTAATGACTTTTCATGCTGGGCTGCAGCCTTTCCATGGGCTGTGTTCTACAGAGACACTGATGCACAGAGAGATGAAATGTCCAAACCCAGGAAGTCTGGACTCATTCCATCTCTCCCCAGATCCTGGCTCTGTTTTGTGAACATGCCCTTATCAGCTTAGGTGAGGGAGATTTTATCTCAGCGAGCATTGGGAAGGTTGTGTTGGAGCCATCTCAAATTCTGGAGCCCACACACCACCTTCTGAGGCTTTCTTTGCTCTATCCAGTCTGAAATAATTCTACAGGATCATTCATGCATGGATCTGTGAACAGGGTAGAATGACTTTAGTTATCTTCTCGTGGATCTGAGTTGTGTTTGCCATCATTGGTCACATGGAGCAGTGAATTCAAGCTTATGAGTTTTATTTCCTCAAAATGTTTTGATTTCTTTTGCACTTGGTTTACCTGCAACTTTTGTGGTTCCACCTTCAGTGTCATGTGTTTGTCTTTAAACCTTGACTAAACTGTCCAGTTCCACAGGTACTCTTCAGGTAGAACTTAATTCCATGCAGAGCATCAGTTGTGCCCTTTGAGTAAAAGGCAGCTTTGCCATCTTCTCTGCAAGTTTCTCAGTATCCAGAGATAGTGAACCAGAGCCTGGGGAGGCTGGAATGTGATCCTGATTCCTTGTCCTGCAGCATAGGGAGCAGTGGCAGTTTCTGTCTTGAATAACTGCTTGGAACAGGTCATTCCAAAGGAAACAGGCTGTGCCATCACAGAGGGAAGCTCTGCTGCACAAGGAGGGCCTCATAAAACCTCTGCAAGCATGTTAACCCAGCCCCTCTGTGGCCACTCGAGTGGCTTGTGTGTGTGACAGTATTTCTGTGTGTGTCAGGAGAAAGGCACCGGTACCCAGAGCCTGCTGTCGCCGTCGCGAGCGGCGCTGAGCCGCCTCAACCAGCAGTCCCATCACCTGGCCTTCGACTCGGTGTTCCTGCGCATCAAACAGCAGCTGCTGCTGGTGCCCAGGATGGAGGTGGGCACTGGGGCTCAGCTCAGCAGGCAGGGTTTCCCTGGGGATCCCTGGGTCAGCTTTGCTCATCTGGCTGCTGCTCAGAATGGTTCTCTCTGGTGCTGCATTTCTCCCGGGAGCTGCAGGCGGTGGAAGTTTCCCTTCCCTCACCCACAGCCTTTGCAGCACAGGTGTTTGAAGGCTCTGGTGTTTCTTTGAGGTGTTGCTTTTCTGACCCCTGTGAGCATGTTTCCCATGGGGAGCAGGGTAGAAAAAGAGTGGGTGTTTTGGGCCTGAGGGGTAACATGGTAAAGGGTTTTCTCACCATCTGTGTTCTGCTTCCTCGAATCCCTTGGGTAGTGACAGTTCATGTTGTTGGGTCACCCCTTTCTAAAATACTGACAGGCTTCATGCTCTGGGAAGCCACTGGTTCATCCTGCACTTTCTGCCTTACAGGGCTGGAGTTCTGGAGGCATTGGTGAGACCCTGACAGATGACCTGCCAAACTTCAGCCTGACCCCTCTGGAATATATCAGCAATGTAAGAGAACTCAGCTGTCTTTCTGCTCTAGAAAACAAATTGCTGGGAACACTCCAGAGAGCAAAGATTTGCTTGGAGTAGCGGTTCTCTGTACAGGTCTTCGTTACCATGAGTGTTTCAGTGACTGTTCCTCTGACCTTGTGAAAAACTATTTCTTGTACCAAGTGTAATGATGCACAAGAGCCAATTTGTAGGTGAGTGAGTGGCTGTCAGGCTCAGCTCTCTGCTTTCAGGTGTATTTACTGCGGGTGACTTTCTCTCTAGTAAAGGACTTGCCTCACGTTTGTTCAGTGATTCAGCTTTTGGTGCTTTTATTCTAGATTGGGCAGTACATTATGTCGCTTCCCCTGCACCTTGAGCCATTTGTCACTCAAGAGGATTCTGCTTTGGAACTGGCATTACATGCTGGAAAGCTGCCATACCCCCCAGAGCAAGGTAGGGTGAGGCCAAAGCCTTGGAGTGTGTGGGGAAAGCTTTCCCATCCTGATATTACACGGGTGGGATGTGTTACAGTGACAAAACCATTGGAGATCCCTTTCCTATCACACTGTTTCTTCCAAGAATCCTCTGGTAAAACCCAGGAGGAACCTCTGAATAATGAGTAAAACTTTTTTTAGTTTCATTCAAACTAGAAGCTTTGGCTTGGTCTGTATGAGTTTGATGTTCATTAAAATGATAGTTTGGGGTCTGAAGAGTTGGTTTTGGCTCCTGTTCATGCTCCAGGGGGCTGGCCTTACCTGCTGTGTCACTAATCCTGCTGCAGGAAGCAGCAGTAGGCACCTAATGCCTTTCCCTGCAGGTTGGCAGTGTACCTGGTGTGCTGGGCTTAGTCTCTTTATGGTGTTATTATTTCCACAGACAGTGAAGAAAGCATAGAGCTTGGTATTTACAGTCTTCCTGGAGCCCTCCAAAAATACGCTCTTTAGTTCAGGCTTTTGCATTACTATTATGTCACCTTGAGGCATTTACATGTTGTAATGGCTCGATAATTTTCAAAACACTAATGAACACAGACTGCCTTTAGGGCTGGAAGAAAACTCTTGTGACTCCTTGTCACTGCTGTGGTTTGCAAACTGCTTCTGGAAGAGGATCCTGTAGGAGTGCTGGGCAGTGCCCTGTCCCAGCAGGTGACCCATGAGCCCTTTGGAAGTGACTTACCTGGAGAGTAATCCAGGGGAGTGTTTTGGGTCTGCAGCTCATGTCAGCAGTGTACAGTACAGGGAGAGTACATGACTGCTTTGATTGCCCCAAAACCAGCTGATAAACTCTGACTACCTCCCTGTCCTGTGGAAGGAGCAGTTGAGGTGCCGTTAAGCAGGGAGGATGATGTGTTGTACGAGGGTGGGTCAAGGGTGCTGGCAGCTAACGGGGACTGTGTGTGCAGGAGATGAGCTGCCCGAGCTGGACAACGTGGCTGATTACTGGCTGGGCTCCATCGCCAGGGCCACCATGCAGACCTACTGCGAGGTCATCCTGCAGATCCCACAGCTCACACCACACTCCACCAAGCAGCTGGCCACGGACATTGGTGAGCACAGGGCAGGGGTGCTGGGCACAGCTCACGTCACACACGGGCTGCTCTGGCACCACGCAGGGGTCCAGCCTGGTTGGGGGGTTCCAGCCACTGCTGCTGCCTGTGGGTGGGAGCTCTCAGGGACAGGATTCCCTCTGTCACCAGGAACAAAGGTATATTTAATTTCACAGTGTCTATTGCCAGTTAAACACAATTTTTTCCTTAATTTTGCAGATTATCTGATAAATGTGATGGATGCCCTGGGCCTCCAGCCATCGCGGGCGCTGCAGAACATTGGAACTCTGCTGAAGGCCAAGCCAGAGGAGTTTCGCCAGGCTGCCAAGAGCCTGCCCCGCAGGATGGCTGCTGGCATTGCAGCCATGAGGGGCCTGGAGGGTTAGCTGTGCCCTCCCTGCCTCTGCCATCACTGCCAGAAGAGGCTTAGAGTGCCAGCTGTGCCCTCCTTGCCTCTGCCATCACTGCCAGGAGGGGCTTGGAGTGCCCTTCCTGCTCCTGGCATTGCAGCCATGAGGGGCCTGAGGGGTCAGCAGAGCCCTCCCTGCCACTGGCCCATGTTGAGGGACTCACTTCCTCAGATTGGTTTTCATTTCTGCACAGACAGTGAAAAGATCTCTGGGGACTAGGGGAATTTATTTCAGACTAACTTTTAATAAATGTCTTTGTCTAGGAAAAGCTTGTTCCATTTTTCCATCCTTAGAAATAAGGAAAGATGTCCTACAGCCAAATTTCCCAAAAGCTCTGCATGACCCTGAGTAGGCTGAGGAGTGCTGGAAACGTTCTGCCAGGTGCTGTAGAGTTCACGCTTTGTGGCAGCTTTTTCAGAGAATTTGCTGTGTCTGAGGTGTTGGGGTGGGTGCAGCACAGAGGGGGCTGTCTGTAGGCAGGGACCACAGCTCAGGGCTGTTGTAAATACAGGGTCAGGAAGGGTCTCTTCAATTGGCAGTTGAGGCTTGATCGAGCTCAGCCCTGCAAATAAAACCAGCTTTGTCGCTTGTTCCTGGTGCAATTTCACTATTCTACTGAAAACCATGAAGTTTCTATGGAATTTAAGGGAAGTGGTGCTTTCTTGTAGAATTTATTACTATCTGTTATATAGATTTTTGTGAAACAGCTGGTCTAGCCTTGGTGTGCTCTCCTGGGAGACAGTGGGGTGGAATACAGGGAAGTGCCAAAACTGGACTGCCAGCTGAGTCTGGAGCTGCTGCACTGCTGCTGCAGCTGGAAAGCCCTTTGCTCAGCTGGGCTCTGGCTGGGGACAGCTGGGCTGGGACAGGACTGGAGCCAAGCACAGCACTTCCCACTTTTATGAGGTGTCAGACATCTCCAAGCCAGCTGTGACTGGAATGGTGAGCTGTCCCTGTCCTGCAGAGAACATTCTGTTCCCTTCCGTCCTGCTGTAAGGAGGGTGAAGCTCACCAGCTGTGCCTCTCCCACCCTTCCCCTGCCCCAACACTGCTGGGGACGGTTTTGGGGCTGTTCCTTGTCTGCTGCTGTTGATCTGGGCTGGCAGCCAGCTGGGGCTGAAGGCGTGAGGACAGGGTGAGCAGTCTGAGAACTGCTGCCTGTCCCAGGGACCTGTTGTCTGTTGGTGAGAATGTGAGAGGAGATGCCCAGGTTCTTGGTCTGAGCATTCTCTGTGTTTTAAGCAATTTGCCCTGTGTGTTTTTTACTGTTGAATCCTTTGGAGGCCTTTGCCAAGGATGACACTGCGTACAGTGAGCACTGATTCAGGAGAGGAGGGTGGCAGGTCTTGTTTCCCACCCAGCTGTGGTATGGGATCAAGTGCTATCACTTTACAAGACTTCCCTGTGGGAAAGGAGGCTGTGCTTGGGTTTGTGGTGCCCAGAGACAGAAACGTTCCTCTCAGGAGACAGCAACTGAGGAGACAGGAGAAGACTAGGACAGCTTGTAAGGGCTGCATTCTTCTGTCTTTACAAATGTTTTTGCTGCCTGTCATATGCCCTGTTGCCACTCAGGTAGGTTTAGGGGCTCCCTGAGCTCAGACTGTCTGGGTGAGGTGGTCCTGTACAGAGCAGCGTGTTTGGGGGCTCTGGGTCTTTCTCCCCTCAAAGGAGAACCAGCTAGGGGAGAAAGGGCTGGGGCAGAGTGTGGACATGTTAAGAAGGCACTCTCTTTATCTGGATTCAGTGAATTTTGAATGCAGAATTCCATTTTGTGTGGCAGAATCAGCCATGCTGGTGGCACCTCAGGTGTCAGATTGTCCCCTAGTTCCTCTGTCTGCTGCTGGTGGTCGTCAGCAACTGGACCCACCATTTGCACCACTCCAAGGGGCTGGAGGGACCCTGGACATGCTCTGTCCAACAGTTCTTCACCAAAGCACCCTGTGCTCAGGGAGCTTCCCATGCAGAAGGATCCTGGACCCCCCTCTCCACAGCCCCACACCAGGCACCGTGCCCAGAACATCGTGTTCTGGTACACGATTTAACCACACAATTGTGCCTCCTCTTGAACTTTTGCAAAAGTACTTCAGTAAGGCCAGTCCCAGTGGATTGTGATGGGCTCCTGGAAAAGCTCCTGGGGCCTGGAACCAGCTGGGGACAGGTGACCTCACTGCCCCACTCAGCTCAGCCCCACAGGGACCACCAAAGGCCCCGGCTGCCCTCATGTCAGAGTGGGCACACTACGTTCTCCTCCTTACAAGCCACTGCCATCAAACTACCCCCACTGCCAGCAGGGAAGCTAAAGGCAACTTTTAAATCAATTTTTTATTATTGCAAGAATGATAGTTAAACAGGCTGGTGCTTCCTCCCACCCGAGTCTCTGGAGTCAAATCCTTGGCACACACCAACAGCTGTGCCCCCTGCACCATGAGTGGTGCAAACACAACAGGGCACCCAGGGGCTCCAGAAGTGAAGGGAGAATTCAGTTTTTGCTGTTTCCATTGTAGATGTTTGGGAATGGAAATTCTGCAGCCTCAGAGGTCAGAAGTAGCTTTGGTCCCATGGCAAGGCTCTGCTCCATGGTTTGGCACAGCTGCAGCACGTGCTGTGCCACAGCTCTGCAGCCAAGCGTGCTGGAGAAGGGGGTAGGATGACATAAGGTTCTTTCAACATAAAGTCTTCAAGGGTTCTGTGATCTACCAGGCCATGGCCTTGCATCCACTGTCAGGATGTCCTGTCATCTCCCTGCCACCACCCTGCTCTGCTCACTGGGAATTGCTTCACACCCACCTGGTGATGAGAAACAGGGACATGATTTTACAGCAATCCTGATGTACACAAGCTCTACACACTAAAGCCAAAGCCTGACTCTGAGGTTGATTGCAGGGTTTATTAGGCAGAGCTTCCTCCCAGTGTTCAGTCATAGGAGAGGACAGCTTGGCCTTTTAATTCCCTCCTAATTTTGACAGAGAGTTGCCCAGCAAGTGGCATGGCCTGGTGGGAGCTGCCAGGATGCTCTGGGTGTCACAGGTCACTCAGTGTCCACTTGGCAGGAGCTGCCAGGTCACTCTGGGTGTCACAGGTCACTCTGGGTGTCAGGTCACTCGGTGTCACTGTCGGGGCCAGGGGTGTCCAGGGGCCGCACACGCAGGGAGTCGTAGTTGGGTGGGGGCGTGCCGGGCTCGGGGGGCAGCTCCTTGGCCCTGGGTACAGCCCCCGTGGCCTCGTGCTGGAAGCCCAGGTTGGTGTGAGCCTCCACCAGCTCCGACACCGTCGGGGGAGCGTCCGGGTACCGTGCCCGCGCCCGCCTCTGCTTCAGGCCTTTGCACCAGCCGATGACGTTGATGACGGTGATCCACAGCGAGTCGATGATGATCTCCCCAAACTCAATGAGGCACAGCACCGAGCCCCCCATCCAGAACCCAAACTGGCCTCCCAGGTTCGACAGCAGCCAAACGATCTGTGGGAGGAGAGTGGAGTGAGCTGAGGAAGGGGAGCCCCTCAGGTGTGCCCCAGTCTGACCCATCACGTGTGTGCCAGTGCTGATGTACCTGGGACCTGCTGCTGGTCAATACTGTGCTGCTGCTGCCCTGCGGGGCTGGGACAGGACAAGGAGTGGGGGAAGGAACTGAGGGCTGTGACAGACTGTCCCCCAGGGCACTGAGCCCTGCCTGTCCCTGCTGGCTGGCTCCTGTGCCTGCCCTGCCAGGACGGCTGGCATGGGCACTCACCGTAGTGGCAGCTGACTCTGAGATGGTGCGGTAGTTGTACTCCTGGAAGTAAATGTTCAGCTTGATGATCCCATTCCTGTAAAGAACAAAACCCACCTCAGTGAGGAGCTGGCTGTCAATGGCCTGTACCTCTGCTCCAGCCTGACTGAGGGATGGAGAGACAGCAAGACGTGAGTATGAAGTGACAAACGTTATGACATTGGAGCTGTCCTTAATGCTGATTTTATTTAACTGCATGTTTGTTTGGCTGAGCCGGTTTGCAGCTCTGCAGAGCAGAGGACATGCATGAAGTGCCTTTTGGAGCAGCTCTCTGTGTGTCCCAGGCAAACACGCTGCAAACCTGGTCCTCCCTGCGCATTCGCACCCGCGTGCGCTGGCCCAGCGCCAGGGCTCGTGTCAGGCTGATGTTAACACGCTCAGCAGAGAAAATAAAGTGCTTGTTCCTTTCACTCACCTGTCCAGAGTCACATTTGTTGACATATCCCTTTCATAAGACAGAATATGGAAAATCCAGTCCTAGGAAAACAAAATCTGTTCAGAAAGAGTAGAGGCACCCTGTGCTCCCAAAGAGCAGGAGCCCCGTGGGTGCTGAGCCCTGTCCCAGGCAGCCCTGGCCCCGTGTGCAGGGGGAGGGGGATGCTGTGCACCCCAGCAGGGCAGCTCTGCCTCAGCAGGGCACTGGGTGCTCCTTCCCTGGCCCCTGGGAAGCCCTCTTGTCCTGTGTGGGCACGGGGTGTGGAAGGTGGACCCAGCCTTGTGCTGACACCAGCACGGGGACAGAGCCCCAGCAGGGATGAGCCATTGTGGGGGATCCCTTCTCCTGCCTCATGCCCTGGGGCTGCTGCTGGTTTGCATGTGGAAAATACGGACTTTAGCACAGGTGCCCTGAGCTGGACACCAGCTCTGACAACAGCGAGTGTCCGTGTGCTGGGAACAGGAACCATCAATGCCATCAATGAACCAAGGAATCAGGGTTACCTCAGAGGCTTCTGATGGCCAGTCTGCCATGGAGATGGTCATTTTGTACTGTGTGTCACTGCAGGCAAGAGGGACAGCATTAGTGTGGAGATTTCCCCTCTTCTGAAGGCTCTGGAACTTCAGTTCCCACACAGCAAACCAGCCCTGCAGGGTTTGCTGTCCTTTTAGGAAAGTCAGGACTGATGGGAGTCAAACTGAAGGATCCCTCTACCTCCACAGCAAGCAGATCAGGCTCAGGTACTCACTTGCATGTTTCTTTACAGGAGTCAATGCAGATCTGACGCTGTTTTATGCTGGATCTCAGTGAGGAATAGCAATATGCTGTTTGTGAAAACAAAATTAAAGTGTCTGTTTAGATAAGGACCCAGTTACTGACTTACATCAGTTTCATTTATCAATAATAATAAAATAAATATTTGCACAGATTTGCCATCTTCCCTTTCAACTTCCCTTTCCTTGAGAAACTGGGTCAAAACATGCAGACAATTTAATATTAAATTAAAAATAAACTGTCACTTTCTGAAGACAGTTTTTACAGAGCCAGCTTGCCCAGGGTTGGTGCTTTTGGCACAGCCCTGCCAGCACAGAGCTGTGCCACCCCAGGGGAGCACTGGATCCTCCAATGCCCCCACCAGGGGACCCAAAATTTTTGGGTGCAGAGGCCTGGAGTGATACCCTGTGTTCTCTTTGGTGCCCAAGGGCTCCCCCAGCCCACAGCCAAGACCAATCTGGCCCCTTCTCCCCAGCACTGGCCCAGGTGGCCACGTCCCATGGGGAGCATCAGTGCAGAGCCCAGCCCCAGGTCCCACCAGCAGCTCTTACCCCAGCCTGGGTTATCCTCATTGTTGCAGTAAGACACCCCTTCAGGTAAAGGGAACATGTAGTGCCCACAGCCACAGATCTCCACCATGTGGTTTTGGAAACAGGAGCGCAGGCAGGCCTGGGGGAAAAGAGGGATTGCTCAGACTTGGCAGCTCTGTGCCACTGGCACTGGCTCTGAGAGCCCCTGAGCTCCCAGGAATTCCCTCCCTATTGCACTGACAGATGATTTGGGGGCTGCAGACAGAGAGGGATGCAGGTGCAGAGGGAGTGGGGGCTGCCAGAGCCTGTCCCTGCCCAGAACCTCTTCCAGCCTTGCTGGGCACTGGAGTTTCTAAGGCCACTCACGGGAGCTGCCCGTGGGAAATGGAGGGAGCTCAGTGCTCACCCCCACTCACACAAAAAACTGCTCATTTCTCAATTATTGCAGGGCTTCATAGAAGTAATATTCAAGCTTCCAAAAGGGAATACAAATGTTCTCTTCCACCACAGACACGGCTGTGCTCTCCAGGCTTTGCACAACACTGACAAAGGGCTGATTTTACACTTCAAGGCCAGGAATTTCCAAATCCTTCAAGATAAAGAGCAGACATATGAATGATCTTCTCTGTGCAGGTGCTGCTCTTCTGGGGAGGATCTTGGCTGCAGCTCCAGCTGCAGCACTGCCATTAGCTTGGTGAGGCGTGAAGTTCATCACCCGAGACTGGAATGAGGCAGCACAAGGCAATAGCAAAGTCTATGAGAAGATAATTAAATTTAACAGTTGTGGGTAGGACTAGCAGAGAATTTCTCAGTGATAGGGAAGGTCCACAGAGTGCAGAGCAGCCAGGGAGTGATGGAAGAGCCTGGCTTTGCTGAGAAGGCTCTGAAGTGGCATTAAGTGGGCACAGAACTCCGTCAGTGTTTGCACTTCTAGAGAATAATGCAATCCTCCTGAGTGTTTGCTTAAACCTTATACAAGCATCTTCAAAAATTGAGTAAAGTGGTCCAGTTGTTGTTATATTATATAAAGGTAGAAATATAAAACCACTGCCAGCCCAAAGCCCTCCTGATCTGCGGGTGCATGTGTCAATCACCCCAAATGGTTTGGGTGTTTCCCTCATTATGGCATCGCACCCTCCAGAGCTGCTTCTCTCTCCAGTACAGCCTGTTACAAATTAACCTGTGCTTAGTGTTTGCACTCTAATTTTCTACAGATTCAAGGTTTACAAACACTCAACTTTCTCATCCAATTTTCAGAGTGATGAACAAGCAAAGGGCTGTTCTGCTTCCTGTACAAACCAGCTGCATTTTCAAGGTAAAAAATTACACAATTCCCCCAAAGAGAAAAAAGTTCAAGACTGCAGGAGTGTTCAGAGGGAGAATGTCTCCTTTGTATTCCTCTCGTGTCAGGGGTAAATATCACTTGTATACACAAAACATGAGTTCCTGAGAAGTGTCACTCTGACATTGTCTCAGGAGAAGTTTTCCAGAGCCTCAGTGACAGTTCCTACAGAACCATGTGGGGCTTAGATCAGATATTAGGGAAAAAAAATTATGGAAAGGGTTGTAAAGCATTTGAACAGGCTGCCCAAGGCAGTGGTGAAGTCACCATCCCTGGAAGCGTTCAGAAACCACGTGATGTGGCACTTGAGGACACGGTTTATCAGTGGTGGTGCTGTGTTGATATTTGCGCTTGATGATTTTATGATTTTATCATTTTATGATTCCACAGCACCCTGTGTGATAGGCTAAGATTTACCTGCTTCAACAATTTTCCTGAAGAGTGTTGTTTGGTTAGAAAGGGTGTTTTACCTGTATGGAGTAGGAGGTGTTGTATTGGCTGTAGAGGTTTTGGACGGGGACGTCGGTGCCGTTCATGGTGCAGTCGCTGTAGGGATACCCCATCCGCTCCAGCTCATCCTGGAAAGAAACACAAACACCAGACTGTGGCTAGCACTTCTCCACAAGTCCCCCTGCCCATTTCCTAGAGGCTTTGTAATTCCTCTGCTCCCCACTGGCTTTGCTGAAAATGAAAGGGCCAGCAGTGGCAGAGCTGAAGAGGCTGCAGCCCCTTCCCCAGGTGGATCCAGGCAGGCAAAGGTGTTCAGGGCTTGGCAAAGCACCTTCTGACAGGCTGGAGAAAGAGGCAACCATGACCTAAGCCCAGTATTCCAGCCTCAATAAAGCACTTTGCCAGGACAGTTACATAAAATCCTCCATAAAGTGCTCCAGCCCCTGACAGGTGTGTACCTTATCTCCTTTGGTTTGAGCCAGTTCAGCCAAGACTTAAAGCAAACTTGGTTTTGGTCCCATCAGATAACATTATTCTCAGACAATCTGCTCCCCAGGAATGCCACACATACCACCACCACTCCAATGGAGGTTTCTGTCCCAGCCATGGCGTAGATGCCCTGATCCTTGAGGAAGGGGAAGCTCTTCTGTTGATGCAGCATGAGCCTAGCCCCAGCAGCAGAGGACAGGTAGGGGATGTAGTCCTGCTGGCTGATGTCCAGAATCAGCTTCAGCCCTGGGACACCAGACAAGACACTCACAACAGGAATTGTATTGGAAGGTGAGGCTTGGGGAAAGAAGAGAGTCTGTTTTCTTCTCCCTGCTCCTTGGGAAGAGCCAGGGTCTGGCTGCCATGGCAGCCCACCTGTGCAGGAACACTTATGGTGGTGAATGCCCAGAATGGCAATAGCTGGGAACAGTGAGGTGTCACCTCAGATATTTCAAATATCCAGAGGATGCCCTTCTGCGACATGTCTGTAGCCACCTTTTTTCTGTGTGGGACATTTTGGGGCTCATCCCCTTCTGGAAAGCCTCTGTTCCCCGTTGCAGTGCTCCAGTGACAGAAGAATCATAAATCTGTCCTGAGTGACAGAAATGGGCACCAAGAGACAGCCCCCTGATGTCTGCCCCTGCAGCCCCCTCCTCCACTGCAGAACCCTCCCTTACCGAACTCGGCCCCGGGGTTGGAAGAATTCAGAGCCTCTTCATCCATGCCCCAGTTGAAGATGTAGCAGTTGCCATGGTCTGGGTGGTAGATTTGGGTGAAATTCCTGGAATAATCACACACATAAAACCGTGACTCTCGGGAGGATAAGGGGGTGTGACATAAAGCAGATGGTGGGCCCAGCTCAGCAGCTGTGCTGGGGTTCACCTCCCATTGCCTCATTTGCTGAACACCTGCACAGGGCCCACAGCTGATAGCACTTCAATCCATCCGGCTTTGACAAAAAGGCAAGGCAAGGTACAGGGGTCTGCTGGGACACGGCCCTGGGGACAGCGCCCAGTCGGATGGAGAGGAACATTTGTCACACAGGTGAGAACAATTGCCCAGTCTGAGCTGTGGTTCCAGGTTTGGGCTGCCATTGTAGCTTGTGTCTTGATGACAGCACTTGGTCGCCCTTGTTGCAGAAGAGACAGGGCCCCCACAGCCTGGGGTGCTGCTCTGTGCTCCCCTTTCTCAGCCCTGGAGATGGGAACTTGGGATCCAGAGAGAACAAAGTTGGCTAAAATGCATTTCTCAGAGCCTTGTGCGAAAGGGAGGGGGGCTGTAACTGGGGGCCATGCTGCTGACTCAGCACCTGATTATCACTGGATACCCTGGGTGCTGCTAGTCTTGATACGTCATGAGCAAAACAGCCCATCCAAAACTCTAACTCAGCCAGCACTGCTCTAAAAGAACACATTTCAGCCAGGATCACATCCAGAAAACCTCTGGGAGGTGTTGTTAGAGCTGAGAATCAGCAGCAATCTCATTAGTAGCTGATAAATACCTTAAAAAGAGAAAAAAGCCCTTGTGCTGTTCATTCCTGCAGGGATGGAAAGGAGCAGGGAGCTCGTGTGCACCTACTTGTAGTTGCAGGGCTCTGCCCCATAGAGACAGGCCAGGATCATGTCCTCTGCCTGGTAGCCCATCCTGATTCTCTCCTGCAGAGGGACCTTGGAGAGGATGGAGGTGGACTGCAGGATGTACCACTCGGTCACCGCCTGCGCCGCGCTGCTGAAGTTCCTGTACGTGCAGTTGTCAGAGCCCTGGTGGCTGCACTGGGGACACACAGCAGGCAGCTCTGAGCCCCAGGGGGATGGCAGGGGCCACGGGGTGAGCCCCCTCCCCATGTGCTCATCCTGATGTCAGCCCTGCCTGCAGCTCCCCAGAACTGAGAGGTTCAGCCTGACAGAGCCACAAGGCAGCTGTCACTCTGAGCTGGCTGTCACACCGAGGTGGCTGTCACACCGCATTACAGGGTCCTTCCCCAGGGTCATTTCCCAGCTGGGCAGGTTGTACATCAGCCCCAGGGTGATCTCCACAAGTTAACAGAGAATGTCGATTTTGGGCCAATTCTTGAAGGCTGGAATTTCCCCGGCTTCCGAGGTCTGCCCAGGCGGGGTCCTTGGAGCCTCCACGGGAGCAGGGGTGAGGGGCTGCAAGACCACCTTGTGCCTCTGCACTGACTGCAGCAGGAAAGGGACGGGGCAGCAGCCACAGCCTCTGCCTGGCATTTTGGATGTCTGACCCAAAGAAGAGGTGAAGGTGTCTGGGAGCCTGCAGGGAATACCCCTGCCCTGGCTCTGTCCTGGGCTCAGCCTGCAGCAGGGGCTGGGCACAGTCAGTGCCAGAGCAGAGCCCCAAGGCAGAGTGGCCATGGGCAGCTGCTGGGAAGGAGACACAGATGTCCCTGCTGCATCCTCGCCAAGGCACCCATCCCTCATCTCTGCCCACTGCCACTGTGGGACCCCTCTCACCAGCTTCACTGCCAGCTTGTACTTCTTCTCCTCTGACGTGGTGTTGGCTGGGGCAGGTGGGGCAGTGGTTTGGTTCCCCGCAGTGGTTCCATTGTCCACGGTTCCATTGTCCCCAGGGAGCTGGCTGTACCCAGCAGTGGCATAGCTCACAGTGGTTTCACTGTCCAAGGCGGTTTCATTGCCCACAGCAGTCTGGTTGGTCTCAAAGATGTCCAGGATGATGGGATTGTCTTTGTCATGCTCGTCGATGAGGACCAGGGGGATCTGGTTCCAGAGCTCCAGGTCGAGTGGTGGGGACAGGTTCTCGCTGCTGTTCCCTGGCTGCAGGATCCTCTCCAGAGCTGCCTCAATGAGCCTGTCCAGCTCCTTCAGCAGGGGCTTCACCTCCGAGTACCTGTGGAGCAGTGTCACGGTGCTGGGGACACGTGGCAGCTCACCTGGAGCTTGGACCTTCCTGGGGACCTCAGAGTGCTGCCTAGAATCCACTGGGGGACAGGGGGAGCTCCCATGCAGAGCACAGCCAGCTCGGACACTGGTGCCCCAGCAGCCTGCAGCTGGGCAGAAGGGCAGTGTGAGGATAAACAGGGAGTGCTGCAGGGGTGAACACACCAGTGCTGGGCCACATTGGTTCCAGGTCAGTAATTCACTACAGTTTACACAAAACACTTCTAACAAGTGGAGGAAAAACTAGCCCTAAGCAATTCTTGTGTTGGCTGAGAGCGTCTTGCCTTGGGCTACACTATTGCATGGATATGAATCTAAAACAACAATAAATTTAAAGCAACTCCAATAAAAATCAGTGATTCCTTTGAAATCACAATTCAGTTTTATCTCTTAGTCCTGGCAGACAGGACTATGGAACCAGCTCTTAGTGACTGGAGTATGAGCAATGAGAAGAATGTTCACAGCAAGAAAGGGGAAGGAAAAGAATTGTGGGAAAGATGAAAAGACTGATTCTGGCTGGGAAAGGTGAGCTGAATTCAGTTCTTTTGTGAGCTGAGAAAAGTTTGCAGGGAGTTAAAAACCTTCATTAGATTGACTGATATGGTGCAGAAACTGTGTTAGGAAGAAATTCTTTCCCATGAGGATGGGCAGGCCCTGCATCCCTGGAAGCATTCCAGACCAGGTCAGATGGAGCTTGGAGCAGCCTGGGAAGAAGAAGCTGTCCCTGCCCATTGCAGGGGGTGAAATGAGATTAAATTCCCAATCCAAACTGTTCTGGGATTCTATGAAGCCCAGGAGGACTTACAGGCAGATGAACCCTCCACTGCGCCTGAGCCATCCATCTCCATATTGCTCTTTATTTGTTTTTAGGGCCCCTTGGTGACTCTATTGATGCTCCTCATGTGATGTCTGAGACAGGAAGGGGCCTTCAGTGCCTTACACTGGCAATGTTTCTGAGGGGTTAGGGCACACGTGGGGGAATTGGGAGAAGAAAAACTTACTTGAAAGGGTTGGCATTGCAGATGGTGACTGCAGGGAACTTCATGGTCTTAAAGCCAATGGAGAGAGACGAGGTGACGTTGTAGGAGAGGTAGGTGTTGATGAGGATTCCCCACTGCCAGAACACCAGGGATGCAAAGAGCAGCGTGAGGAAGAACCAGATCAGTTTCTTCTTTGGCCCCTCCTTGATGATGCGCTTGGGGCCGTGGGTGTTGGTGTTGTCGCAGTACCAGACCAGCAGCTCCTTGTAGGTGTAGCCAGGGCCCTTCTGCAGGCGATGCAGCGCCCGCACCAGGTACTTCTTCAGGTTCATGCTGCTGCCTGAGTGCAGGAGAAACCACATCAGCCCAGCCCTGAGGAGGAGCAGGGGCCGTGCCACGGCAGGTGTCCCTGTGCTGTCAGCACAGCAGGAGTGGGACGGTCACTGCCATGGCACGGCCGTGCTTTGTCACCCAGCAAGAACTCAGCACTGAGGTTCTGCAGGGTCATAACACGGCACCCAGCCTCCTGGGAGGACACAGGGGAGGTTTGAGATAGGTAGTTCCAAAGGTGGTGAACACTTTTGTCCCATTTTGGGCTCTTGCTGGCCCCACCAGAGCTGAGTGAGCGGGACCTGTGGGACGTGGCTGTGCCTGGTGACTCCCGAGCACAGCCAAGGTCCTGCAGTGTGGCAACGCCCGCCCAGGTGCTGCTCAGGGAATGCTGTGTGCACACTGATACAGCTGGAATGCTGTCCCAGCCTCAGCCAACACTAGATGGACCAAGCAGTACACTCAGGAGCTGGCTTGGGTAGAGCTCAGGTTCAGTGTTCAGGGTTCTGCCTCACATGGAGCCCGAGACAATTTTTCTCAAAAGTAAGAAGTATTACAGCACATCCAGCTTTCAGAGAGACAGGAGGAGAGGAGCTGGAGGCAGCAGCACCTTTCCCAGGACCAGGAATGCTGCTGCCCACTGGAGGACGGACACCAGATTGGTTTTCTCCACCAAATTCCTTTGTCTGTCAGATATTATCAGTACGGGTCCCCCCCCACTCCCCCTCTCTGGTGAGGGATGCTGCATACCTGGCATTCATTTTATGAGTAAATAGAACATTTTGTGCTGCTATTTTAAGGTTAGAATCTGTGTTACTAAATCTTAACATCCTGAGGCAGTATTTCAAAAAGAACCTGAGGCAACCACTCAGAACATTTGTCAGATTTAAGCTGCAGGAGAGCAGAGTTAAAGATTAATGCTGGGAATAGGCCCCATCCTGGGAGGAAGAGTGCTGGAATAATGCAGCAGTAGTTCACTCAAGGAGCAGCACTCGGGGGCAGCAATGAGAGTGACACAGCACTGCTTGCAGGTGAGCAAAGAAGGCAGTAAAGGTGTGCACAGGCCCAGGGGAGTGAAAGGAGGTGAGTTCTTCATACTTTTCAAAAATAAAAAAGGTGATACTGATTCCTTGATCTGCTGGCCAGATCTGCAAGTTCTCCTGAGTAGCACACAGGGAATTTGAGAACAGGATAAACCCAACAGATTCTGAAGTTTCGCTCCATGACACAAAGAGAGATGATGGTTTTCACTGCGTGCCTGTTACCTGTGATGTTAGATGTAGGTGATCCTTTGTGGGAGAGGACTTTGGAAAGGAAAAACCCCAGCTGCTCCCTCTAAGATCCGAGGGCAGGCTCTACTCCTACAGAAAAAGACTTTGTTCTCCAAGCAAGTCGTGTCCTGAGACGCGGAGCCCCTGGACTCCCAATGTCACCATCTCATCCTTCATGACCCTGTGCCACTGAGGGTGGTTCACTCATGGAGGGAGCAGACCTTGCACCAGAGCCTGCCTGGGCTTGGGGCAGAAATAAGGAGGAAGGGAGCAGTGACCTCTGCCTCTGCTGAGCTGCTCACGGCTGTGGGAGGACACGAGGCACGAGGGCTGTCCTGTCCCAGCCCCCAGTGTGAGCTCAGCCCTGCCCCAGGCACTGCAAGGTCGGCCTTGGCTTTGCACAACCAAACCCTCAGAGCTCATTTAAAGCTGAGGAGCCCAGTGAGGCAGATGAGGAAATATCTTCTGCCTTTTAAAAAATCCAATTAAATATTTAGATTAGATTGCACTTCAAACCCCTGCCTGGTGTAGGGCAGGACCCTGCCTGGCTGGTGCTGGCCACCTGTGTGCCCTCAGCTGTCCCTGCTGTCACCAACCACTGGCTCCTGCCACAGGGAGACCCCACTTATGCGCCAGTCTCTGTGGGTCACTCATCAACCTCCCAGTGCTGGGAGAGATTATTCCTTTTCATATGGGATAAAAGAAATGGCATGAATACACCTGGATGACTTTTTTGCAACATATGTTCTCATTTTAACAGTCTTCTTCTTACCTTTATTTCCAGAGCGTTCCCAAGAGGCTCCTTCCTTGCTGACAGCTGGGATCTGCCCCAGGTGAGCTGCCCAAGCCCCTGTTAGGGGGTTCCTCCCTGGCTCAGTGCTCGGGGGATGCAGCTGCTCAGGGCAGGGTTGGTGCCAGGTTTGGTGCCAGCCTGGAGTGGGTCCTGCTCTGCCCCATCAGCCAGCTGCACCTGAGCAGACAGGTGACAAATGAGGGGTGTAAAGACTCACTGCCCATCCATGCACAGACAACTGTGCCCCCTTCCTGCAGCCCCTCCAGAGTGAGGAAGAGGAGCAGGGATGGAGCAGGAGCTGAGCAGGGCTGGGGGCACAGGAGGTGCCACCCTTCCATAGACACACAGCTCTGAACCCTCTGCAGGGAGCCTGCACTGCTTTACATCCGTGCCCTGCTCTGGGCTGCTCTGGTCACAGCAGGGTCATCTGGGCTGTCTGGAGCTGACCCCAGGGACATGAGGCCCCCACAGGATGCCATGGCCCCTCTCCTGGCAGCACCTGCATCCCTGTGATGGCACCAAAGCCATCCTGAGAGAAACCTGCCCTGGTTCCAGTGGGGTTTCTCTGTGCTGTGGATGTGTCCTCCCTGTCCCAGCAGCTGAGTCCAGCCTTGCCTCATGCCAGCATCACCCTGGGTGAAACTCCTCCACCTCACAGTGACATCAGACTCCCACATTACGAAACGATTGTGTTGACTCTGTCGAATCTCCTCTGGGGTTTTCCTAGGGCAATTGCCACTTGAAGGAAATAAAGTCACGAGCAAAACTTGGCCCACTCCTGGAAGCTCCAGGGTTGCAATGGGCTGCACAACCACCCTGACACTGCTAGCCCGATGACACCGTGATTGCTCAGCACTTTCTCTCCTGGGACACACCAGTCACTCCTCTTTGATGACCAGCTGCTCATGTGACATCTCCCCGGAGTCTGAGGAAAAAGCCTTTCCTAAACAAGACATCTATACTCTCTAGTGGTATTAGAGGGAATTAGAGGAATTTCTTTTATTACCTCACAAGTTTCCAGGTTGGCATTTTGAAAAGTGGAGCAGCACCGGGTCAGTGAGCAATGAAAGCCTGTCTCAAGGTGGGGCCAGAGCTCCCAGCAGATGCTCTGTGTTGCTGGTGGCGTGCAGGGACAGTGGCCAGGGCACACGGTGCCAGCTCCAACACCCACGGCTCCAGCCCACGCAGGCGCCTGCGGGTCTCCAAGCCCAAGGGGCAGGCGTGAGCACTCCAGGAGTATTTACAGTCTGGGAGCTCAGATAGCGCTCACCTGACTCTGTGCCTGTTCAGGCATTCTGCTCCCACTTCCCTGCACAACCCTGAGCTCCCCTCTGCTCTGCAGCCAGCCTGGGAGAGCTGGGGCTGTGCAGCCTGGAGAAGAGAAGGCTCCAGGGACAGCTCAGAGCCCCTCCCAGGGCCTAAAGGGGCTCCAGGAGAGCTGGAGTGGGAACCGGGGACAAGGGATGGAGGGACAGGACACAGGGAATGGCTTCCCACTGCCAGAGGGCAGGATTAGATGGGATATTGGGAAGAGATTCTTCCCTGTGAGGGTGGGCAGGCCCTGGCACAGGGTGCCCAGAGCAGCTGTGGCTGCCCCTGCATCCCTGGCAGTGTCCAAGGCCAGGCTGGATCAGGCTTGGAGCAGTCTGGGACAGTGGGAGGTGTCCCTGCCCATGGCAAGGGTGAAATGAGATGAACTCGAAGGTCCCTTCCAACTCAAAGCAATCCACGATCCCGTGGTTCCCATGCTGTCCCTCTCTCGCAGGACGATCACAAGCTGTGCTCCTCACGTGCCAGTAAGGTCACACTGCTGAGCTCACTCTGCTGCTTGGGCAAGGAACGACGGAATCCTGGACAGTAAGAGGAGCAAACCCCCAACACCAGCAACCCCATCCCCTGGGATGCTGCGAGCACACTCTGCCTCCCTGGGAGACACCACCCTGGGGGAGATGGCACATTTCCAACACCAAACCAAACACTGAACTATTCCAAGAAGATGCGCTTTGCTCCCATTCTCTTTTATCAGGGAGACTAAAGGAAACCCCTGTGCAAAAGGTAAATCCGAATTACCACCCCTGGCTGCACGCCGGGTACATCCCAAATACCTGCCCAGCACGAAAACCTGCCCCACCGCCGCAAAACCAGGCAGAGATCGGGTGACTTCAGGTATCAGTGCAAAAGACACCATGAGCAGCCCGTCGAGCCGGTCCCTTCGGCCCCCGGACGCCGCCGAGGGATGCCCGGGGCGATGGGAGATGCCCGGGGCAATGGGAGATGCCCGAGGGCGCTGCGAGATGCCCACGGGCATCCCTCGGCAGAGCCCCGGGGCCGAAGGGAGCGGCCAGCACCGACCCCGCAGGGTCTCTCCCGCCCCTCGCCCCCCGGTCCCCCGTACCTGCCGCCCGTGCGGCTCCGGCAGCGCTCCCCGCCGACACCGGACCGGCCCCGCCGCCTCCCCGGGCCCGCCCCGGCCCGCCCCGACGGCACGGCTGAACCCGCCCTCCTGCTGCTCGCAGTCGCTCCCAGCTTGGTCCCGGTTCCTTGGAGTATCGCTTTGATTTTCTCCTAACACATCCCAAGGAATGGCACCTGATTCTGCTGCTCCCTCTCCCGTCACGTCAAAATACCTAACGCAGCACGGGATCAGTGGCACAAACCTCACAGAATCACAGAATTATTCGGTTTGGAAGGGAAACAGAGAATCCTGGCATGGCTTGGGTTGGAACGGACCGTAAAGCTCATCAGTCCCACCCCCTGCCATGAGCAGGGACACCCTCCACTGTCCCAGAGTGCTCCAAGCTCCCTCCAACCCGGCCTTGAACACTTCCAGGGATCCAGGGGCAGCCACAGCTGCTCTGGGCACCCTGTGCCAGGGCCTCAGCACTCTCCCACCTTCACAGGGAAGGATTTCTTTCCAATATCCCGTCTAGCCCTGCCCTCTGGCAGTGGGAAGCCATTCCCTGTGCCCTGTCACCCTGGTCCCTTGCCCAGCTCTCTGTCCAGCTCTCCTGGAGCCCCTTTAGGCCCTGGGAGGGGCTCTCAGGTGTGGTGGCCATTGCCCTTCAGCAGGTCACAGTGTATTTCTTAGTCTGGTTTGATCTGCCACAGCTGCCAGGACATCACCTCGCTGTTTTATCTTTCCTGGTGCCAACTGTCCCTGGTGCCAGGCTTTTGACATGGGTGAAATAAATGCAGGTGAGGTGCATTAGTGTTTTGAAATAGCTTTATAAGCTGTTTTAGACAGATCCTATTTTTTTTTTTTTCTATTTTAAGAGAAGTATAAGGTCTTATAACCTTGGCAAAGCCTGCCTAGCACAGTAGTGGAATCACCAGCCCTGGAGGGATTTAAAAACCATGGATGTGGCACTTGGGGACAAGTGTTAGCAGTGGCCTTGGCATGCTGGGGAAATATTTGGGCTTGATGATCTTGGAGGGCTTTCCCACCCGGAATGATTCTTTGATTCTATGTTAATTTTTTTTTCCATAAAAAGCCTCCCTTCACAGCTGTTTGCTCCCCTGCCTGCTGCTGGGTACACTCCCAGCAGGAGTTTGAACACCCCAAGCCTGTCCACTGTGGGCTAGACAAGACGTTGATATTCAAATAGAAGGGGCAGAGCTCTGCCTTAGTGACACCCATGGACTGATCTGGAACTCGACGATCTCTCTCCAGGAGAAATGAGCACGGTTTCCATAAAACAGAATGAACTAAACATGGCAGGAGCTTTTCTGTTTGCTTCGGGGCAGGGAGGCAGCAGCTCAGAGGGGGCCAGGGCCCTCCCAGCCCAGCTGTCAGGGTGATTTTCACGGTGATTAGCATGTGCTTTGTGATTTCATGGCTTAATCTCAATATTATGTGTCTTGCACACTGACTCCTGTTGATCCCATAATTAATCCCTCAGGGGGGCTGGAGAGACATGCCTCTCCATTTTCCTGTATTTCCCTAGCCCAGTGTGTGCCCTGGGCTGGGATCCCTCAGCCCAGCACTGCTGTACAAACACGTTGGGAGGTGAAATCTTGAGCATCTTGAGCGGTGTAGGAGACGTCAGCTCCTCACAAGAGAACAGTGAACATGTACAAACCTCCTTGGAACCATAAATCACTGCTGAGGGCAGAGCATTGTACACGGGAGTGATTGCCTCTTGCTAGGAGAGGTAATGGCAGATTCTTGTTCAATCAGGACTTGGTCAGACTTTCCCAAATGTCCCCGTGTTCTGTTATTTGGGAACAAAAGAGATTTTTATTTTTAACTGGCACGAGTGTACCGCATGTCATGTCAGGAGTGGAATGTGGGATTGTGTTTGAGAAGTATCTCCAAGGGAAGCTGGAATGAACAGGTTTGATGGACCAGGACCTGCCGGGTTCCACTGTCCTGTCACAGTAATTGCACTCCTATCGCCACTGCTTTCCCAGAGAACAATGTCTGTTACCAGCTCTGGCAGCTCTAGCACAGGAAATAGAGCCGGTGGCGTTTGTTCCAGGGTTTGGGACATCAGCTGCGCAGCCAGCAAAGCCAAATGACCTTGAGCTGGCTTGCCTTTCCATCATCTCTCAATTGTTTATGAGAAAGTTTATTTCATAAGCAAAAACCTCCTGCTGAAAATACAGCTGAAACGCCACAGGAAGCTCCCCTGCATCCCAGGCATTGTGTTCCCAGTGGTGTGTTGTGCTGGCATGATGCACTGCTGACAGCAGCTAAACACAGCTGGGACACCTGATCCACGGGGAAAACCAGCCGTGAAAGTGATTCCATCTGCCCCATCACCATGTTTCAAAAATATCAGCTGCTCCTAAATCTGTCTGATGGAAGGAAAATGTTTTTAGGGCGGCTGTGGCTGCAATGGGTACAAAGGCAGCTGGAATTTTGCTGGATGCTGTTTGGTCTGGATGTATAGATGAAGAAGAGCAGAGGTGCTTGTTCCTATCAGTTCCCACCAGTCCCCATCGGTCCCTGTCACAGTAACCCACCCAATGCTGGTGCTCCTGTTCCTGTTCCTGCTCCTGCTCCTGCTCCTGTTCCTGCCCCTGCTCCCGCTCCTGCCCCTGCTGCTGCTCCTGCTCCTGCTCCTGCCCCTGCTCCTGCTCCTGCTCCTGCTCCTGCTCCTGCTCCTGCTCCTGCTCCTGCTCCCGCTCCTGCTCCTGCTGCTGCTCCTGCTCCTGCTCCCGCTCCTGCCCCTGCCGAAGGAGCCGGCTATCCGCAGTCGGCACAGGCTCACCCAGCGCGGTGATTGCCAGGTTTATCGTGTGCACTTCCCGAGACACGCTGTCACTAGATGAAATCGAGTCATTTAGTCGTGACCAGTAAAATCCCAGTGAAGTGACAGTGAGCATCTCACAACCACCCTGTGCCGGGAGCCGCTGTGTAAAACCTGTTAACTGACCTGTGTTTGCGTTACAAAGATCAGGCAGTAAAACCCAGACTGGTTTTGTTTTACAAGCCGCAGAGGAGGGGAGGGAAGGGGCCCCGGCAGCTGCTGCTGGCCTGGCACAGCTCGGGGGGCCGGGGGCCGCACAGGGGTCGCTCCGGGCCAGGGTCGAGCCCTCGGCTGTGGCACCTGGGTAGCTCTGCCAGCCAAGCTGTAGCTATAGGGACGGAGGGATGGGGCAAACTCCACTGGGACACGGCTTCCTCAGTCTCAGAGTGGAGACATCGGGCACTGAGTGCCGCTTCACCTGCGGATGACACTGGGCAGGCCCTCAGTGCAGCTCTGTGATGATTTGTCACTGGTGGGGTTTCCCCTGACCGGCTCTGTAACTAATTGTGACAGTGATTTAGTTGAACCCATCTTCCTTTTCCGCTGTAGAGGTTTACTGGAATAAACATCCCTCCTGCTGTGACTGCAGCATCCTGGGATGTGGCCTCTCAGGTGGAGCCCAGTCCTGTGGATGCCCGCAGGATGCCCTGGTACAGGTCAGGGAGTGCCAGCATGGCTCCAGCAGGACGCAGCGATGTAAAGGCGCCCTGGGCTGGTGCTTTATGGTCCCCTCCCATGTCCTGGGGCAAATAACTATTTTGTGACTGATGACATTTTATAACAAGACCAGAGCTGATTTATAGCGAGACCAGGAGTGATTACCCCTGTGTACCCAGGGGAACAGCTTGTACCGTTCAGGATTCGTTATGTAAACTTGGGTGAGAAGGTCTTAAAACCCAGAAGGACAGCACTGGAGTGAGAGGCATTGTGACAACAGGGTGATTCACCTGGCTCCAGCCGGCTCCCACCTCTGCTGTGTTCTGGGTAATCACATCCTGCCAGGACTGCGGTGTGCTTTGGTGCAGGTGCACAAATATAGAGAACACATGGTTTTAGTCTCTAGAAACACATTTGGACAAAATCCATGAATGGAAGAGAGAGATGTGACCCCGTATCCCACACCCCATACCCAGTGCTGGATGGGGCCCAGCTGGATCAGTTGCTCGGGGCTTTGCGGGTTGGGTTTTTGTCACCTGTCCCCACAGAGTGTCCCCTCCTGTACTTCGTATCTCATTGCTTTGGGATCATTGCCAAGGCTGCCAGGGTCACAGTGCCACCATGGTCCTGGGGGGCTGGCAGGGCTGGCAGCCCAGCAGTGAGGGGGCTCAGGTCCTGACAGGGTACGGCTCCCACCCAGCTCCTTCTGGAGGGGAAACTGAGGTACACACACAAGACTGGGAGGGACGAGGCGGTGCAAGAGTGTTGACGGAAGGTGCTGAGGCTCGGGTGAAGATTCCAGAGGACAGAGGGGCAGGAACACTCTGTCCACAGCCGTGGGGCCAGGTGTGTTTCCCTGCTTACACCTCAGGCTGTGTTAGAAGCAGGCCAGGGAGCAGGCATGGCTGCAGGTCAGCATCCCGGGCCCACAGCTGCCTGCGTGGGGCCCGAAGGGGAGAGCCCTCGTGCAGCGTGGCCAAAGGGACAAGGACAAGGACAGGGAGGACTGGAAGAGCCCCTGCCCTCCACCACCACGGCCCCCATGCCTTCAGTGCCAAGCCCACTCCGCAGGGCCAGGTGAGCCTGAGTCCACGCTGCTCTGGAGAGGATGAAGAGCCAGGCGGGGTGAGTGCCAGGCAGGCCCAGCGCTGCCCAGGCCTGGAGTGGGACAGCACTCCAGTGTCCTGGATGGGAATGCCCGAGCTGGCCTGGGGTCTCTGTTGCCGTCCTCACCCTGGGCTCTGCTCTGGGTCTTGTTGCAGCTGAGCCATGCCCAGTGTGCCAGGGGGTGTGGGCAGCTGGGGAGGGCTCTGCACGGCCCGGCCCGGCCTGCACGGCCATGGTGGCCCCGGGATTAGTGCTGGGCCGTGTCCTGGCATGTCACTGTGAGGCACGACCCTGTGCACCCGTGGGTCGAACTGATCGCTGCCTGGACCCGCTGCGGTGCTGCCGTGGCTCCCCTGCCCTTGCCCGGGGATGCCCCCCGAGTGCCGGGCACAGGCCGGGCCGGGGGCGGTGGCTCAGGCCGGCTCTCCGGTGCGAGGGCCTGCTCCGGGGCTGCCCGCTGCTGCTCACCCTGCCCTGAGGGTGAGGGGGTGACACTGAACCATCCACACTGTCCTGCCGTGTTTGGCCTCCCCCGAGCTGGGCTGGAGCACAAAAGGATCAGAGCCTGGATGGATTTTCCATTTCCATAGGCATGTACTGGAGATGCCTTTCCCCAGCCCAGCCCCATTTACATTAATGGGGCATTTAACTCCCAAACCTGTTTGTGCGCCACTGGATGTCACCCAGATGTCGCCTCTCTGGAAGGGCCCCGGGCAGTTTTTAACCCTTTCGGTGCTGCCCGGCTGCATTGCTGGGAGCAGCTTTGGGCAGCTGCCCCTTCCTTCCACTCGGAGGGGCGCTGGGGTCACCCCTCCAGGCTGACAGCTTCACACGGGCAGATTCCTGCCATCCAGAAAATCTCTGTGCCGCTGGATTTTCTTCCTCCTCCTCAGCCACTTTCCCCCCACAGCTCCCCCATCACCTCCGGCTTTCCCCCTGTGGCAGAGGTTGCTGCGGGAGCGGTGGAGGAGCAGAGCGAGGTTCTCCTGCTGTGCCTCCTCTCCTCGAAGGGCCGGTCCCGGGGTGCTGGCAGCCTTTGCCGTGAGTCACCAGCACCTGCTGCCGCAGCTTGGTTTCAACACCTCTCCCCAGCCTGTCTCTGTCCCTGGCCGAGGCAGTGCCGTGCCTGCGATGCTGCCTGCACCTTGTCTGTGTTTTTGGGTACCGCAGCTGCTCCCCGTAGCCCTGTGGTGCCACAAAGCTGAAGCTGTGGGTCTGTGGGTCTGGGGTCATTGTCATCCCTGCCCAAGAGCTGGGCACGGTGGCTGCAGCTGAATCCCAGGGACAGGGGGCACGTGGGGACAGTTGTGAGTGAGGGGTGCCTGCTCTGGAGCCCTGACTGGGGCTGCCGTCCTCTGCCGTGTGTATCCTGGGAACACTGTCCCCATGGCAAGAGACTGGGCTTCCAACTGACCCTGGAGCCAGCACAGTGGAACAGGGGGTGTTGCTGAACCCTGGGTTTTACAGCCTGTTGTTCCCATAAACTCCCAGCTGAGTGTCTCAGACACTTTGGGTTTATGATGTTTAGCGTGTGCCAGTCCTGATTCTCAGACTGTCTCCAGCTGTTTTCTGTGTTTGAGGTGACTCAGGAGTTCAGCACAGTTCAGTGTTTAACTCACCATGAAGTAAACCATTTCTGCAGCTCTGTGGCTCTCTGTTGTCTGAGGATTATTCATAAAGGGAGAAAAGGTGTTGCACCTGCCTCAAGAGTACCTGCAAACAGCATCTGCAGAAAACCTGTGCTTTTCCAAAGAATTTAAAGCAAGTATTCTCAAAAAAACCCTGAGTGTTAGGACACATATCCTGGGTTTTCAGTGGGAGAGCCCTGACGTTTCTGCTGCTGGACCACTGCAGGTTAGCAGCCTTGCTCTCCATCAGAGGATATTCCCCTTATTGGAACTGCAGTTCTTGGTATAAAGTCTAACCTCCCTTGTGCAGGGTTGGCACCACTCTGTTTATTTACCAAGGTTTTATTTTGCTCTGGGGAAGCTTTAGAAACACAAACCCTTGACACATTCCAATCTGTGCCAGTTGGCAGTGCCCTCCCCGGCCCTAGAGCCAGGTGTGGGGAGTTCCCTCCTGTCAGGGGGCTGATTGCATGATTAGCACTCACTGATTTAAGCCAGCTCTGAGGGCTGGAGGGGTTGGGTAGGGGTGCCTGAGAGGAAGGAACAGTACCATCATCGAGCTGGGCTTGGGCAGTCTCACCTTAGCACTGCTTGCAGCAATGCAAGCAAGCCCTGCGGAGAGCTGTGGACTCTTGCTGCTGCACACACAGGTACAGATGTGGGATGGAAGAACTGTGGAATGATCCACTTTGTGATGTTTGCTGGCTTTTCCCAGGAGGTGGGCCCCACAATGTTTCCTGTAGGCTGTGCTCTGTGGGAGCTGGGGGCAGCTGGCCCCTCTGCATTGGAAGGCAGGTCCTCAGGCAGGTGTAAGGGAGCCAAACCAGCTCCTGTGCCAGCACCACCAAGCTGGCAAGGAAGTAGTTTGTTCCTTAGCTCGGGACTTTGCTGTTACTGCTGTCCCTGCTGTAATGGGGAGAGCTCACGCCTGTAACACCAAGGGGAGGGGGGCTCCTTGGGCTGCTCTATTCTGCTTTAGGTCTGTTCTGCCACTGCTGCCCACGGGGCAGGATTGTCATGATAGTGTTGGTATTTGATGCTGTAGAGGTGATGGGGATGCACCATGGCTTGTCCAGAGCACCTCTCCCCGTGCAGCTCTCAGGATACCTGCAGGGAACTAACTCATATAGTGGTCATTTTAAAACAAAAAAAAGGTCAAAGCAGTTACTCAAAAATATATCTTTATTTTTTTCAGTTTATCATCTATTTAAATAATTCAGTTAAAATAGATTTTATTGCACATTAAAGAACCTTTCTGCATTCTCACTGTCCTCTATAAAACAAGCTCATAGAGAAAAGAGACTCCTCCACTCAGACACCCTTCAGATGCTCTGGCTGTACAGACCCCAGCAGCCAGCGTGGGGTGGGCTCTGCTGATCATCTGCACAGGGTGCTGGAGGCAGCAGGGTGGGCTGGGTGCAAGTGGGGAGCACGGGGAAGGGCGCTGCCAGCGCGGCCAGGCGCCCCGGCTGCCCCAGGAGCACTTGTGGCTGGGTGGGCACACAGAGCAGCCCCTGGCCCATGGGGGAGCAGCACAGGAGGTAAAACGTGGGTGCTGACACTGCTCTGTGGATGGGGGCAAGGTGGATGAGGTACAGGTGGGGTGAGAGATCCTCCAGGCATTGCCAGGGCAGGCAGGTGGGGAACTGGGTGGCTGCAAGAGGAAGTCCTTGCCTGGGGTTGAGCAGGAAAAGAGCAGCCAGCTAACTCCCTGTGAGGCTTCTGGGAAGTCATTTAATGAGCTCCTTGGAAGTTATGTTTAAGGGCTGCCTGAATGATGTGGAATGGAACAAGCTTGCAGAGGATGCACTTCATTACTGTGCTCCAAATTGGATTTCATGCCCTTTCAGATGATTCCTTGGGGATGACTCGGGCTTTCCTACCCCAGCTGTGAAGTAACTTGTTCTACAAGCACACTTCTGGTTGTCCTGGCTTTTCATCTCACAAGAAAGAGCTCCTCAGGCTCCACCATTGGAATCAGGTTTCTACTGAAAATTCAAGTGAGACCTTTCCTTTTATGCTCTTTTGTGCTTTACCTAAGCCCCTGTCATGCCCTTCCTACACATGCCATCCTGGGGTTTTTCCCACAAGTCCAGCCACACAGCAGAGAGCAATTAGTGTTAATGCTCAATGTGGCATCAATCTGCTGCTGTGGAGCAATTCCTGCCCACATGCAATGGGGTGTGTACAGCTGGTGGCTAATGCGTGCCTTTGCCTGGTGAGACATCCCAGCTTAGTACCACATCCTGTTCCAGCCATCTCCTGCCATCATTAACTCGAGAACTGATGTTGCTGGAAGCTCCCACTGTCTCTGAGTCCTTGGCTTTTGTGTCTGAGCTTCGCTCAGGGCAGCTTTGACTGCCAGTTCAATCCCTGAGTAAGGGTCTGACCTGACAGCCCTTCAGTGCTTGTCTGGATGTGTGCCTTTCACCCTGGACACGTGGGTCCAGCACCCACCTCTCTGGGCACGCGGGTGGGTGGGTGACAAGTGTCAGTGCTGGCCCAGCTCCAGTGTGTCAGGCAGCTGCTCCGTGAAGGCGGTCTCCAGGCGCAAAGTGCTGTAGTTGGGGGGTGGAGTCCTGGGCAGGGGGCTGTCCTGGGGCAGTGGCAGGCGCAGGGCGGTGGTGAAGGTGGGCAGGTCCTCGTCGATGCACACGGGGTTGTCGTGGCCCTGCCTCTCGGGGTCGCTGCCCTGCGGGCCCTTCCCCGAGTCACCCTGCTGGCGGCCCCGCCACCACTTCTTTGCCTTCTGCCACTGGCGCCGCAGCACGATGGACAGAGAGTCGATGAAGAACACCTCCACGATCTCGATGACACACACCACCGAGCAGCTCATCCACAGGCCCAGCTGGCCCCCGAAATTGGACAGGAGAATGACGAGCTGGAAGAGCAGAGAGCACAAGATTAGGGTCTGTGATGGGCATGCGTCTATGGTGCCATTAGAGCATGCAGGGAGACCGAGCCGGGGCACCTAGGGATTGCTTAGCACTCCCAAATGCAGTGGGGCCATCTCTGCTGCTGTTCTCTCTGGCTCTGCTTCAGAAGGAGCTTGGAGCTGAGCTTGCTGTGGACAGCCTGCAGATTGCCCCTGCACAGGGCTCGGGGCTGGACAGGCAGAGATGTGGCCCGAGATAAGGGCTGGAAAGGGCAGGACTGGCCCAAAGGTGCCTATCTGAGATCAGCTTCCTGCCCCTGCCCGTGTGGGATTGCTCCCCTAGGCAGGTGAAAGCTTCCAGCCTGCGTGGGAGGAAGTGCTGTGTCTCCTGGGAGTAGGGACCAGCATGCTCACTCACAGTGTTGGCAGGATTCTCCGAAATGAATCTCTCGTTCAGGTCCTTGTAAAACACCATGAGGTTGGCAAGGTCTGTCCTGGGGAAACAGGAGGCAGGCAGAGGGGTTTAGTAAAACAATAACATGAAACACACTGAAAAACTATGCAAATAACCAGTTGGACCAGTAGGGCTGGGCTGCTCCAAGGGAGCTTTTTCCCCAATTGCCATCATTAGGGCTGCCCAGATCATATCAGAGCTGGAGGTGCAAGGCAGGAACACACAGGGGGACTTACTTGTTCAGCTTCTTGTTGAGTTTTTGCCCTTTGTCCCAAGAGAGAACTCGGAGCATCCAGTCCTGGAGAACAGACAGAAAATGCAACTCTAGGTGCAGGTTCTTGTGCAGAGACCTTGGGAAGGTACTCATGCTCCACACCTCCTATGGGTATCATAACTGAGTATGTGACAGGCCAGCTGAGCCCAAGGGGATCTCCCAAGACAAATTTTGGTTTAATGGTGAACTACTGGAGGGGAAACCCCTGAGCTGGAAATTACAGACTGGTCTCTGGGAGCAGCATCACTGAATGCTACTGACTACCCTAGGGCCTCCTGCTTTTGTGCTGAGCCTCTGGAGTTACTCAATGCCTTGTGCTAGGCTGCTGCTCTGGTGCAGTGCAACTGGGACTCACCTCTGACACGGTGGATGGCCACTGAGCAATGCTGGTGGTGAGCGCCCACTCCTTGAAGCTGCAGAGAGAGGCAGGATGTCACCTGTGAGCTCTGACTCCCACACACACTTTACCTCTGGCTGTGGCAAGGACTCACCTGCAGGCATCTTTGCAGATCTGCTGGCAGCCCAGCTGCTCCTTCACAAACTTTTCGTGCAGTCTGTAGTAGCAGTACACTGCAGGGGAGGAGTAAGATGTGTGTGAGAAGCCAGAAAGAAAAACTGCTACCTGGGATGGATGTGACATCTGGGGCATAGGTGGCCTTTGTGGCCATTGCCTACATGGTGGGGATAAAAAGATTTACCCTATAAATATTGCAAAAGACTCTTGAGAAGTGGGTGTCACTTGATATAGGCATGAAATCTGCCACACCTGGTCAAGCCCTCCACTCGACGGTTCTGTGGTGGGCACAGGTGACAAGCCACCAGGGAAAGTTTCACAAACCAGTCAGTGTGAGCAAGGGAGGTACTTTTGGCTCTGGGTGTGGGGGCTTAAGTGGGTTAAGGCAGATTTGCCTCATCCCAGCATGCTGGGTGTGCAGCAGCTGTGACAGGGACACT